>SNQJ01S0081933.1:86366-96499 GCA_010110895.2 Picea sitchensis
TCTATAGTTGGTTGGATACACAGATAGTGATTTTGCAGAAAGCATTGATGATAGAAAGAGCACATCTGGGTATGCATTTTATCTTGGAACAGGAGTTGTGGCATGGGCATCAAAGAAGCAACCAATAGTGACAATCTCATCAGTAGAAGCAGAATATGTAGCAGGTACATCAGCAGCATGTCAAGCAGTCTGGATGCGAAGAATTTTGAAGGATCTAATGCACAATCAAGAAGAACCGACTACAATCTACTGTGACAAGAAGTCCACCATTGCACTATCACAGAATCATGTTTTTCACAAGAAGACAAAACAAATCGACACAAGATATCACTTCATTCGAGAACTTGTCAACAATGGAGAACTCATCCTATAACATTGCAGATCAAAGGAGCAACTTGCAGACATATTTATAAAGGCCTTAGCACAAGACCAATTTGAGTATTTAAGAGAAGCATTGGGCATTGTAA
Organism: Picea sitchensis; assembly: GCA_010110895.2. NCBI lineage: Eukaryota > Viridiplantae > Streptophyta > Pinopsida > Pinales > Pinaceae > Picea > Picea sitchensis. The sequence continues at coordinate 86,834 of SNQJ01S0081933.1, forward strand.
ATATTAATGTAATTAGTAGTAGAAATTAGGGGGGAGTGTTGGAATACATTAATTTCTACCTACTGTAATTAAATCATAACCTTCTGCTCAACCACCACTATTGTTCTTCCACCGCCTCTCGTAAACACTCCAGAACATTCCACTGACACTCCAGATTGTTTCGTGATGCTCCAGAAGTTTCCTCTCTCTCTATAAAATCAAAGAATTGTAACCATTCAGCAAGTGAGCAATAGAATCGTTTTTCTGTGCATTACATTGTTTATTTGTCTCTGCCCACACAATTGCCCCAATTGCCAACACCAGCAAGCAGAACAAAAGTCCAAGTGCTAACAATCCTACGAGAAGTCCAGGCTTGATGTGTGCTCAGACGGGCGATCCATTGACAGGATTATAACTAAAAGGTCCCAAGTGTGCTCCACATAAGCTTGGATTCCCTGCAAAATATCTTGCATCAAATACTAAAAACAGACCCTCTGGAACAAGGCCCGAAAAGTTATTATAAGAGAAATCCACAGAGCTCAAGTGAGTCATGTTCTCAAATCCTATAGGGATGGTTTCGTTCAAGTGATTTATAGATAAATTCAGAGAGTTCAGATTGGGCATCCTGGTGATTTCCACTGGGATGGGACTGACTAAAATGTTCTGGCTAAGATCAATGTCTGTCAGAACACTACACGTGTTAATTTCCCTAGGAATCATACCAGAAAACCTGTTTTTACTGAAATCGATCTTAGAAATATTCCTTAGTTGGCCAATCTTTGGTTGAACATTACTTGTTAATTGATTTTCATTGATCAGAAGTTTCCACAAAGCATATAATTTATCTATGGATGAAGGAATAGGGCCACTTAGATTGTTATTAGAAATGTTCACCAGCTCTAGCATGGAGGATACACTATTAATTTTCTCTGGGATGTTGCCACTGACATAATTTTCGTGTGATTCAATCATATTCACGAGACCTGTGAAATTGTTCTGCCAAAGATTCAAAAAAGTCAAATTTGTCCAGTCCCCAACGAAGGATGGAATGTCTCCTAGTAGTATGTTCTCGAAGAGATTCAACAATCTCAATTCTTTTAGCTCCGAGAGTTCCATGGGTATTTCACCATTAACATCATTACGAGATAGATCAAGATCTTTTAAGCTCACAAGATGGCCCAACTGAGGAGGAATAGGGCCAGTGAGGCCATTGATATGAAAATATAGTGTATCCATGTTTTTAAGACCACCGAGCTCAGAAGGAATTTCCCTAGTAAGACTAGAATTAGTCATATCGAGAATTACAAGCTTGCTCAGATTTCCTAACTTGGAAGGTATCCCACGTTGGAATGAATTGTAGTATCCCAAGTAAAGAATTTTCAAGTTCCTCATATCTCCAAGCTCTTTGGGTATCCTTCCACTCAATTCATTTGTACAAAATGCAAGATATCTACATTTTTCAGCTTCCCATACTCACTAGGAATGTTGCCTGAGATTCCAAGGTGAAGATTCCTGAGCTTCACTAGATAGCTCAAATCTAGTGGCAATGCCCCTGACAAGTTGTTTTTATAGACATCGAGGACCTCTAGGTTCCTCAAATTTGATATGTCAGAAGGGAGGCTTCCATTGAAAAAGTTATTGGAGACGTTCCGTGGAGATTTGTGACATGACTCGGGAATGGGCCTGAAATATTCCTGGAGGAGAGATCTAGAGCCATTACTTGGCCTATATGGTCACATTGGACGCCTAGCCATGAGCAATGGGTGGTATGATTAGAGGATTTCCAACTATCTAACAGATGATGAGAATCAATCATTGTTGCTTTCATTGAAATCAACACTGTGGCATCTCCATGGAATGAAGAATTGGGGATAGCAATTGATGGGTATAGAAACAAGGCATGCCCAAGAAAAACAAACATTTGCACAGCAAGATTTTGCAGCCTCATATTGAACGACGGCGATACTATATTGCACTGAATAAATCTATGATGACAATAATGTTATTCTCACCAGCTTATATATGAAATTACAATAATGCCTTCCATCTGAACTGGTAAACGACTGAAGTATCTTTCCCTCCATTGGATGTTTCCATTGTCATTAAAAAAATCAAATGTAAGGACGAATAGAGTTCATTCTTCTTTATTGCCATGTGGCTGAGGAGTTTGACTAGATTTAAAGGAATGATGTGCCAATGTTTGAATATTATTTCAGACTAGTTTTACATAAGTTTGTCGCTGACGAGTTTGATTAGATATAAAGGAAGGATGTGCCTTGTTTGAATAATATTTCAGACTGCTTTTAACCAACATTGTTTTGTTTTTGGAAGAAAGCCTGGACGTCCCACTTCAAAGATTCTCTAATGCCCTGTGTTAAACACAAAGACTGGAATTTTTTTTTGTTTACATCCTATCAAATTAAAGGACAATGACATAGAAATAGGAAATGTTGTCGCTTGACCATGGTATTTTATAGTTCAAAGTCCAAGTTACATAATCATCATAGAATCTTTGCACGATTTTTTTGTTTGGAATATAGTTTCGGAACAGCCTCATAACGTGGAAAGAGTACAACTCCCCTTTCTAATATAGAGTGTTGAGGACTTTGTGGAAGCTCAGTATCTAATATAATAACAATATCTGAAGATCGTTCAAACTTCTATTATTATTACACTGAATTCCAATATGCTTTTACAATGGATTCAAATAAATGTGGGACAAATATTTACTTTATGCTCAGCTTTTATAGTGGATTCAAATAAATGTGGTCCAAATATTTACTTTATCTGTTGATGTGCTTAATCTAATTTTTCAATGTTTTAAAGAAAATGAAATGTAACGACCAATGGAGAGGAACTGCTTGTATAAATCACTTGAAAAAGGAAAGACAAATTAGAAGGAATGAAACGAGCACAGGTGAGGCATCACCTGGAGGTAGCCAAAGCAATGCTACTCAATTCATTCATTAAACAATCAAGAGTATATGAATATATAGGATTACAATCAAGTAGAGAGTTAGAACAAACTCCTAGGAAATAGGATTCAAGTTCTAAATACAAACACAATCAAAACTCTCTAACTAATAGGTTCTCTATTATTTCCAAGTATGGCCCTTAATGGAGAAATGGTTGACTTTCACACCTAACATATCCCTAAACACTTCAAATTTAATCTTCCCAGAAGGCTTTGTAAAATACCAGCAACAATATCACTAGTATTGCAATACATTAAAACAACATCATTAGAGTGAATCTTTTCTCAAACAAAATGTAACCGAGCATCGAAATGCTTTGTCCTTGAATGATAAACTGGATTATTCGCCAACTTGATTGAGCTCTAGTTATCACATTTGATTATCATAGCTTTCCTTTGTTTTTCTCCAGCGTCTTGAAGAATTATTCTCAACCAAACAACTTCACAAGTTGTTGCACACAAAGTTTTATATTCTGCCTCGGTAGATGATAAATATACAGTAGGCTTCTTTTTACTATTCCATGAAACAATCCCAGAACCAATGCCAAAGGAATAACCTGTAGTAGATCTTCAATCATCATGATTTCCCATCCAATCTAAATATGAGTAACCTGTCAGCTCAACATCAAATGAATCAATATATTTAATACCATAATCAATTGTTCCTTTGAGATACCTGAGTACCCATTTTTCTACATTCCAATGGATTTCTATAGGTTTTTCCATAAAATGACTTAACACACTAACAAAATATGCTATGTCAGGTCTGGTTGTAGTGAGATAGTTCAAACTTCCCACCATTTGTCTATACATTGTACCATCTACCACTTTCGAACCATCATTACAATAAAGTTTCATGTTCTGTTGTATTGGAACAAAAAAAACTTTACATTGATGCATCTTAAACTTCGTAAGTACCTCTCTGACATATTAACCTTGAGACAAAGGTTTGACCAGCATTTTTCCAAACTTCAAAACCTAGGCAGTGATGTAACTCACCAAGATCTTTCACTTCAAATACCTGTGACATTTGCTTCTTAATTCCACTAATCATTTTTTCTGAATTTTCTGTAATAATTAAATCATCAACATATAAGGAAACTAGTACAACATGCCCCTTTTCATCAAACTTGGTATACAGATTTGAATCAATTTTATTTCTCATAAAACCATGTTGAAGAAAGAAGGAATCTATCTTCTCATACCATGACCTAGGTGTTTGTTTCAACCCATACAATGAGCTCTTTAATTTACTCACTAAATGTTCCTAACCACTTTTCAAAAACCCCTCCAGTTGAGTAGGGTAAATCTCTTCCTTTAACTCACCATTCAGAAAAGCAGATTTTACATCTAATTGGTGATGCTTCCAATTGTAATTTGTAGCTAATGCAATTAACAATCTAATAGTATTTAGTTTATCTACTGGTGCATATGTTTTTACATAGTCAATGCCCTCTTTCTGTGAATACCCTTTTTCCACCAATCTAGCTTTGTATTTGTCTATACTACCATCTACTTTAAATTTAGGTTTGTATATCCATTTACATCCAATAGGCTTTTTATCTTTAGGCAATTCAGTCAATTCCCAAGTTTTGTTTTCCATTATAGAGTCATATTCTTCCTTCATTTCTTTTCTCCACTCTTCATGCTCCTTAGCTTCATTAAAACTCATGGGTTCTATGACATTTGAAATATTACTCATCAGGGCATAATCTTTATACCTTTCAGGTAGGAGAACTTGTCGTGAGGATCTTCTTAATTGGTTGGTAACTTCTTCTCCGTTTTGTGAAGATCCTTCTTCACTGCTGGATGTATCCATGTCATTGGATGCATCTTCATGTTGTTGTTGTTGTTGCTACTGCCGATTCTCTTCTTTGACCTCTTCATCTTCAAGAAGTACATGCCATCCTTCATGATTGTTGTTTTCATTCTTTCCTTCTTCCTGCTCATGGAAAATTACATCTCTACCTGCAAACATTTTGTGAGTATATGGATCAAACAATATCCTATAAAAACACATTTGATAGATTTAGCATCAAGCTTCTTCCTGTTCTTCTTTGGAATATGTGCAAAATCCTTACTCCCAAATATCCTCAAATTATTAATTGATGGTTTAAAACCATAGAAGGCTTCAAAAAGAGTTTTATGATCAAGACACCTTGTTGGACTTCTATTCTTTAAATAAACAACAATGCTAATGGCCTCATCCTAAAAATCATTTGAGAGAGTTTTACCTTTTATCATACTTCGTGCACACTCCACCAAAGTTTTGTTTTTCCTTTTTTCATCTATGTTCTGTTGTGGAGTGTGGGGTATTGTAAATTGTTGTACTATTCCATGATCTTTGCAACAATTGATGAAGTTCCCTAATCTGTACTCTCCTCCTTAATATGAATGGAGGATTTTTATGGTTTTTCCTGTTTGCTTCTCCACCATGTTTCTGAATTCCTTTAAGTATTAAAAAACATCACTCTTTCTCCTAAGGAAATAAACCCATGTGTATCTTGTGCAATCATCAATAAATAGAAACAAATAATAAACACCACCTAAGGACCTTGTCTGCATTGGTCCACAAACATCAATATGCATAAGTTCTACTACATATTTCTTTCTCCTATTAGAATTAGAGGGGAATTCATCTCTGTGCATCTTTCCTAATGCACAACCTTCACAAGAAGCATACTCATTCTTCAACATAGGGATTCCTTCAACCATACTTTGTTTTTGTAACAACAACAAATCAGGATAATTAATGTGACCATACCTCTGGTGCCAAAGAGTTTATGTAGGCATAGTTGCAGAAGTCAATGCTTGATGATTCTTGTTGGTAACATAAAGTTTGTACATGCCTCCAACTCTGACCCCTGTAGCAATAGTTTTGTAATGATCCAGCAAGTCCTTTACTATGCAATAAGTTTTGAAGAATTCAACCTTCAGATTTTGATCTGTAATTGTGGACACAAAGATCAGATTTTTCTTTATCCCCGATACATACACAACATTGTGAATGTGTCTAACAGTTCCATTCAACAATGTTATTGGAATATCTCCATATCCCTTGATTTGATAAGAACGATCATCTCCAAGATAAATATGGGCACCATTATGTGTTTCTTTGAAATTTACATACCACTTCTTATTACGTGTCTGATTCGGATTTTATGAGCATAATGAAATGACTACAGATTATCAACAGATGCTTAACACAGAATAACAAAGATACAATAAAATTGGTTTTCTATTCAATAAGGAAATAAGTTGAAATTGTAAAATGCAACAGAAAACAAGTTTGTTGGAATGGTGGTGGCTTATCTCTGAGAAGAGATGTGACGGTTGCGCTCATTCGCAAGAAGATGGTTACAATGAGGCTCTGAAGGCCTTTTACAATAAACAGGAAAGTAAAAAACCCTAGACATCCAAAAACCTAACCCTAGGAGATGAAGCGCCAAAAGTCATGTGGGCCCCGTTTGGGTAAGTTAGTACATCAACTTCCCAGGATCGTAACTTTTGCTTACGATCTTCGTTTTAGGCGCACGATAGCCCATTGGAAAGGTCTAACCGAGAAGAAAAATTTCTGACTAGCTTAGGTAAGTGTCTCGAGCGGTCACCTGGGCCCTAAATCCCCAAAAAACGTCGTTTAGGGCCTCAAAACGGCCTCGAAAGTTTGGAACCCGAAAAACTGTTGAAAAACTGCCAAGGTGGAAAGTTGTTTTTCGAGCTAGAGGAATAGGTGAGTGGCCACCGATATCCACTTGGATCAATGTCATGTGAATTGAAGCTCCATAATCCACAAACCATGCATCAACATCATCAGTTTCAACAGACAATGCAACATTAGACACAAATAATCTAAGATCCTTTGAATCAAAATTTGGGTTTTCTTCTGCAAAGTTTCCCGAATGTTTTCTATATTTATTCCTAGCCTCATCACTTTTCTTCGTATAACATTCTCTAGCAAGATGCCTAGTCCTACCACAATAGAAACACTTAGGCACATTTCTATTAGATGACATAGCTTGATTTGGCTTTGGAAATGACTTCCTCTGAATTGAACTCCCTCCTCTGCCTCCTTCTCCTGGTTTCCCTCTAGGGAATCTCTTATTTTTCCATAGTGCTAAGTCTGAATTGTGAGGCTTCAAATTCGTGCGCCTCTCTTGTTCTTGGAGCAATATACCTGTTAGTTTCTCAAAGGTAGAAGCTTTCCCTATCTCTACAAGGCATGTTATAAACATATGATAGTCCTCTAACATTCCATTTAAGGTAATTGTGACAAGGTCAGTGCTTAACATTGGTTTTCCTATATCTCCCAATTTCTCTTTCATGTCTTTAATTCGCCCAAGAAAAGTACTAATAGACTCATTTACATCCATTTTAATACTTAACAATTTTCTCTTCAGGAAAAGAATACGATTTGTATTATTTGTCTCATACAGATCTTTAAGTTCTTTCTAGGTTTCTTTAGAATCCTTAACATCTCTAATGTGAGGAATTATATTATCTTTCACAGACATTTGTAATAATACCTTGGTTTTGTTCTCTCGCTTATCCCAATCTTGGATTGTTGCCACTGTCACACCTGCAACCACATCGGGTTGCACTTCATCTCCTTTTTTGATCGTCCACACACCATAACCTTCCATCAAGGTCTACATCTTGAATTTCCAATTGACGAAATTTGAGCCATCCAATTTATTGGCTTCATTGAGATAGGTTTCTACGAGTGGATTCGCCATCCCTGTAAACTCCTTCTCCTTCTAGGAAGTCAATGCAGCAAACACATGCCTGGTCTTCTTTCAAACAACTACCCACACAACAATCTAGTGAAATGAAAAATAGCAAACAACAATCTAGTGGAGCAATTTCAGAGATACCAATTGATGCAAAAAAAATTGTTCGTTGTCTAAGAATTGCATACTGTTTGTCACAGTAAAATTTTTATTTCTGCCTCTGGTATGTCACCAAATCCACGCAAACATACAGAAATTGCTCCAAATCCATGCACCAAATCGTTGCTATAACAGTTGACGATTGCTTTTCTTTATACACAACACTAGATTTGCACCAAAAGTTGAGCACATACATTACCCGATCTCTTAAAAAAAACTCTAGTGCAAACATACAGAAACTCAACTTGCATTTAAAAAAATGGCAATGAACAAATGCCCATAAGCTCCTCGCAGATCGGCTTTGTGGCACACAACAACAGATCAAGGAAAGGTCAACATGATTGGATCTATAGCACAACATGACCACGAATCAACACGACAATGGATCAACTCTCCACAGAGTGATATCTCTAGGTATTTCGTTAGACTAGGAGGGGTTCCTCCATGTCAACACAATGACCCGTCAATCGAACCAACTTCCTATGGTTCACCTCGTTCAACTCCTTTCATCAGTCAAATTAATCACAACAGTGATGGGCGTCTCTTCACAGGTTCGACAATGCACATCCCAGCTTCCTAATGCAACAATCTAGAATATCTTCACGATACCTCCACTCTCCAATGCAGATAGCTCCTCACTCTAGCGACCAACGATCTGAGACAATATCTCCTTACCAACGCGCTCCAGAAGCAACATGTTATAGGTTGCTCTCCTCCAGCATCGACTCACGTTCTATAACGATGTCTCACCAATCATGACCAAACTTTAATATAGGTCGTTCTCCTCCATGAGCGACTCACATTCCTTAGTCACTTCGTCACTTGGCTCTGATACCAACTTGAAAAAGGAAAGACAAATTAGAAGCAATGAAACCAGCTTCTCACAAGTGAGGTAGCACCTAGAGGCACCCAAAGCAACGCCACACTCAATTCATTCATTAAACAATCAGGAGTACATGAATATATAGAATTACAATCAAGTAAAGAGTTAGAACAAACTCCTAGGAAATAGGAACTAAGTTCTAAATACAAACACAATCAAAACTGCCTAACGAATAGGTTCTCCATTATTTCCAAGTAAACATGTATCCAATGTAGGTGCTCACAGACCATTCTTAGTAAGTTACACGAGCCCCAAATTTTGGTGGGGCTTTTATAATGGAAAACGTGAACGGGATGTTCTCGTTTTGCCTAGTCCATGTACGCAATTCCTCCTAGCTCAATGTACTTATGAATGGTTTTCTATTTTTAATCAATAGAATCAGTACCTAAGATTGAGTCAAAAAAATTATCCCTATAAATATAAGGGCAGCCCCAGACACCCGCAAACCACGCTACTGATGAACTACAAATAATTTATAATTTTTCTTCAATAATAGCATCTCATTTTTTCAACCTCAGGTTGAGGGGTGTTACTAGATTTAAAGGATTGCTATGCCATGCTTGAATATTATTGCTAAGAGGTTGTTTTTCAATATTTTTGAGCCCAAAGCACGTGACTTCAAAGATTCTCAAATAATCATTGTTAAAAAATGTTTACATCAAATAAAGTAAAGGAGTCGCTACATGTAGCCATAAATGATGATGATATTTATTGAATTAAAAGTTCTCAAATAATCGTTCTTAATTTTTTTTACATCAAGTTAAAGTAAAGGAGACACTAAAGCTAGTAATAAAAATAAATGGCAAACATAGTTAATGAATTATCATTTTTAATCCAAAATTTAGATTAAATAATTTTATCATTAAAATTTTATTTATAATATTAATATTATATGATTAAAATTTTATTTATAATAAATAATAATAATATTATAGTTAATTATA
>SNQJ01S0081934.1:3499-35309 GCA_010110895.2 Picea sitchensis
ACCTCCTGAGAGGGAGCTTGATTTTACTATTGAGATGAAACCTGGTGCAGAACCAATTTCCAAGATTCCGTATCGGATGACAACATCGAAAATTTGTGAGTTGCAAATGAAGTTGAAAGAGTTACTGGACTTAGGGATAATAAGGCCTAGTGTCTCACCTTAGGGTGCACCAGTAATTTTTGTAAAGAATAAAGATGGTTCCTTATGACTGTGTATAGATTACAGGGACTTGAACCGTGCTACAGTGAAAAATAGGTACCCAATGCCGTGAATAGATGACCTATTCAATCAGATGAAAGGAGCAGTGGTATTCTGAATGATCAATTTGCGATTAGGGTATCACCAGTTAAGGATTAAGGAGATATTCCTAAAAATGCCTTTTGAATCCAGTTTGGACATTACGAGTTCGTCGTAGTACCTTTCAGATTGACCAATGCGCCAGTAGTATTCATGAGCCTCATGAACGACGTATTCCGAAAGTACTTAGACCATTTTTTACAAGTCTTTCTAGATGATATCCTCATCTATTCCAAGAATGAAAGAGAACACGAGGAACACTTGCGAATAGTGTTGTCCTGTCTTAGAGAGAATAAATTGTATGGGAAGTTGTCGAAGTGTTCCTTCTTCCAGAAAGAGATCCACTATTTAGGTCATATCATTTCCGATGAAGGAATCTCTGTGGACCTAGAAAAGGTGAAGGCCATTATGGAGTGGCGAGTGCCAAAAAATTCCCATGAGGTGAGAAGCATCATGGGGCTAGCAGGTTATTATTGGAGATTTGTGGAAGGATTCTCAAAAATAGCGAAACCCATCACCACTTTGTAGCGCAAGGGGGTCAGGTATGAATGAACAGAAGAATGTGATAGTGCATTCATTGGGCTTATAAGTCTCCAAATGGATTTGAAAACTGTGACAATGGATTCAAAATATCCAAAAACCCCTAGATGGGCTTTTTCGGCACCTCATTTCGCAAAAAGATAAAGAAGATAGGCCTCCTGCCATTTTCCTCCTTCAAGCTTGCTGTCTCTGGTTTTCCAAAACACACCTCTTGTGTGATTAACCTAGCTTCTGGGAATTTCCCATGCCTAAACCCAACACACACGTGCATGCACACAAAATGCATGAATTTTTTTCACCGTTAGCGAAACTAAGCCCCCAAAGTAGGAGGTGTTGGGCACATGGGGGGCCATGTGGCCACGTCCCGTGCATAAAAAGGACTCTGTTAGCATGAGTATTTCTGGGCTCGACACATGTCCAGGCATGTGGGTGTATCCATTTGAAACCCACGCCAAAACCGTGCAAACTCTGAGGCAATATGGTATATGCGCATAGGAACGGGGGCTGGGGCTAAGCCCCAGCCTGGACCCCGCTCCAAAATACACCATAGTGATAATTTAAATAAAATGCAGGTCATATAAAGGTTAACAAACATTGTGTGGCATGTCGGTTGGTTGGCCTTTGCCAATAATTTGCATATGTGTGGAGGTCTGGGGTTTGATCCCCATAGACTCCATAATATGTTACCAAACCAAAACCATAACAGAGTGCCACGTGGCAGCCCATGCCTGGGCCACGTGGCACCGCACTATTGGACAATAAAATGCCACGTGTCGAAACATGATTCACCCACATCCACCACTCGGCTATCCAATCAGAACTTGCCACATCAACGTACAAGCATGCCATGTCAGTTGTACAACCCCTGCCATGTCAGTTGTATGGACAACAATTGTTTTCCCTGTTTGGAAAATCGAATAGAACACGATATCTCTCTCATCCGATGTCTGTTTGACCTTGTTAAAAGTGCATTGGGTTCATGACGACGAGGTCTACACACCCATTTGTTTTGAAGTGATTTCAAACACTTTGATTTTTGGGCTAAAATTTGACCCCTGGTCCAGATTCTGATCACACCTTCCCACTGAAAATATTTTGGACTCACAAAAGCTGATGATTACCTGCCTAAGCATCAATACTCTTCTACTTCCAAGTTCTATCAACTGATTCTACTTGAAAAGTATTTTTGGCAATCACCTGGGTACCTTGACATGCCTTGCACTGCAACTAGCTATGTCCCTCAACCACTGTTGTATGGTTGCTGCTGACCCACTGTTCTCTTTGTAATTGGAAATATGCCAACCTTCCCACTGAGAATCAAGTCCCTCTTGTGAACTCTTTGGCATCAACACAGTCCACTCTACAGTGGCTGCAAAAAACTTTCCTGCGACATCTTGTCACAAACCAAGAAAACCATCAATCTTGAAAACAAACTTTATACAAGACTGAAAATGATGCCAACAAAGTCTTTTGATGTTCAAGCAATAGCAGCCGCATCTTGTACTTCATCAAAGTACATGGCATTTTCCTGCATCTTGGTGTACTCAATATTGACTTACAAGCCAACAAACACCATTGACTAAAACATAAGTCAAAAAACATGAATGGCACAACATAGTCGTCAAGACAACATCGACACAATTCGAGACTCTTTTGAAACATATCAACATTCCAAAAATTGACGTTCATGATACACAACCATGTTACCTTCATGAGTCACTCATAATGAAACTTTCACAAATTTCATTGTTTACACACATACAAAATCACATGCATGTGCACAACTCTTCAACACTCCTTCAAGTACAAACCTAAGTACATAAACCCAAAAACATGTGGGTACATAAGAGCTGAAATGAAAAGCTAAATGCCTGCAACAAGTGAGTATCATACTCATCTTTTACATCCTCCTGGTGAAGTTGTGCAACAACAAGAATTCCTTCAAAAGGAATGCATTCACATGCAAACTTGCATCATACAAGTTATGATAAATTTCTAGAACTTGTCATACTTTCAACATAAATGCATACATAAGGCTAAAATGTGCATCTACAACAGAAAAACGCAAGCCTTACTTGCTAGGGAAATCTAACCATTTATTACCAAGCCAATTCAATGGTGACTTTTTCTACTGAAAATCATCCTCTTGTGAATCATCTTGACCCACATCAATGATGGAATCTCCTCTTCCATTCTTGATAGTCTCTTTATCCATCTGCTTCTTGTGCTATGGATGAGTGGTTGGATGCAATTTCCAACATTGGTCAATGAAATGACCCCTCTTCTGGCAGTGAGTGAAAATCTTGTGCATCCTCTTTTCAAGTTTCCTTTGCTTGGAAAGTTTCCTGAATGTGGTCAATCTTTTCCAACATCTTGAAACATGATGGTTATCTAAACCAAATATGTACATGTACTTTTTCTTCCATTCTTACATGCAAATTTACCATGCTTAACATAATCAAAAGAAACTGAATGATAGGCAGAAATATACCTTGAACATTCACCTTTATCGCCTTCTTGAGGAGGTGAGTTGGAAGAGTTACCAGCTCTCTTTTGAAGACCAACAAATATGTTCTTGTCTTCATGGCTGTCACAACTCTCTTGTTTCCATCATTTGCATTCATCTTGAACACATACTTTTCATGCTTAAGGGATTGAACTTGCAACAAAAGTTCTTGAACATTCACCTTTATTTCCTTCTTGAGGAGGTGAATTTGAAGAGTTACTAGCTCTCTTTTGAAGACCAACAACAAATTATGTTCTTGTCCTCATGGCTGTCACAAAGAAATTGGATAATGAATATGTATGAGAACTCTTACTGTTTGAAGCTTCCTCCATCCTTGCAAGATATCAAACTTCAACACAAAAATTGCACAATAATACCAACAGCTAAATCTCTAGCTATCAATGGAAATCACATGAGAAAAACTATGATCTGATACCACCTAATCTAAAAATAGGGGGATAACTTGTTTTTCTATGAAAGCACCCTCTACTCCATTAAAATAAACTTTAGGACCTTGCTCAATGTCTTATATGTGCAAGATGATTTATGTGTCAAGTTTATGCCTCTTTTATGTGTTTATGTGTGAGTTTCTTTAAAAGGATAAATGTTGTTTAAAGAAATACAACATCAACATAACATGCATAAAATATAACCAGCAACTCACAACAATGAGAACATGATAAAGGAGTTCACCCCCAACTGGGCTACATCTCCTTGAGCCTCCATCAATGAACTAGGCTCTCTGGGATTAGTTTGTGATAGATTTTTTTACAAGATGTTTCTCAACTCCAATGGATTTATTGACTATACCATTGGGTTTAGAATACATCAAAACCCCAAAATTGACTAATGGAACTCTGAAAACGGACCATGGCTCATTCATGCATGACCTCTTCTACATGTGGCCTTGAGCTTCCTTGAGCTTCCTTGTGGAAAAAAACACCTGTAAAAGTCCTCAAATGGATTTGAAACCTGTCCCAATGTGTTCAGAGAATAACAATTAGTCGAAAATGACTATTCATTCACATAAAATAGACTTGGGCTCATTTGAGCATGACCTCCTTCAATGGTGGCCCTAAGCTCCCTAGAGCTCCTGAAAATTCAAGGTAGAAAAACATACAAAAGAATTCTCCAAATGGATTTGCAAAATATGCCAATGGATTCAAAACATCCAAAAACCCCTAACTGGGATTTTTTGGCACGTCATTTGGCCAAAATATGAAGATGATAGGCCTCCTGCCATTTTCCTCCTTCAAGCTTGTTGTCTCTGGTTCTCCAAAAGGCACCTCCTGTGTGAGTAACCTGGCTTCTGGGTGTTTCCCGTGCCTGAACCCAGAAAAGACGTGCATGCCCACAAAACACATGAATTTGTCGCACCATTAGTGAAACTAAGCCCCCAAAGGCGGAGGTGTTGGGCACATGGGGGGCCATGTGGCCACGTCTCATGCATAAAAAGGGCTCCGTTAGCATGAGTCTTTGTGGGCTCGACACATGTCTAGGAACGTGGGTGTATCCATTTGAAACCCATCCCAAAATCATGCAAAATATGAGGTCATATGGTATATGGGCATAGGAATGGGGGTTGGGGCTAAGCCCCAGCCCGGACCCCGCTCCAAAATACAACATAGTGCTAATTTAAATAAAATGAGGGTCATATATAGGTTAAGAAACATTGCGTGGCACGTTGGTTGGTTGGACCTTGCTAAGACTTTGCATATGTGTGGAGGTCCGGGGTTCGATCCCCATAGACTCCATAATATTTTACCAAACCAAAACCATAACAGGGTGCCATGTGGAAGCCCATGCCTGGGCCACGTGGCACCACACTATTGGCCAATAAAATGCCACATGTCAAAACATGATTCACCCACATCTGCCACTCGGCTGTCCAATCATCACTTACCACATCATCAACTTCCATGTCAGTGTACGGTCATGCCACGTCAGTTGTACGACCCATGCCACGTATGTTGTATGGACTGTACATAAAGCAATTTTTTTCCCTGTTTGGCAAATCGAACAGAACGCGATATCTCTCTCATCCGATGTTCGTTTGACCCCGTGTGAAGTGTGTTGGGTTAACGACGATGATGCCTATGCACCCATTCATTTTGAAGTGATTTTGAACACTTTGATTTTTGGGCTAAAATTTGACCCCTAGTCCAGATTCTGATCAAACCTTCCCACTCAAAGGCTTTTGGACCCACAAAAGCTGATGATTACCTGCCTGAGCTTCAATACTCTTATACTTCCAAGTTCTATCAACTGATTCTACTTGAAAAGTCTTTTTCGAAATCACCTAGGTACCTTGACATGCCTTGCATTGCAACTAGATATGTCCCTCAACCATTGTTCTCTGGCTGTTGCTGACCCACTGTTCTCTTTTTTCTTGGAAAGATGCCCTCCTTACCACTGAGAATCAAGTCCCTCTTGTGAACTCTTTGGCATCAACACAATCCGCTCTACAATGGCTGCAAAAAACTTTCCTGTGACATCTTGTCACAAACCAAGAAAACCATCAATCTTGAAAACAAACTTTATATGAGACTGAAAATGATGCCAACAAAGTCTTTTGCTCTTCAAGAAATAACGGTCGCATCTTGTACTTTATCAAAGTACATGGCGTTTTCCTGCATCTTGGTGTACTCAATATTGACTTACAAGCCAACAAACACCATCGAATAAAACATAAGTCGAAAAACATGAATGATACAACATAGTCATCAAGACAACATCGACAAAAGTCGAGACTCTTTTGAAACATATCGACATTCCAAAAGTCGACGTTCATGATACACAACCATGTTAGATTCATGAGTCACTCATAATGAAACTTTCACAAAGTTCATTGTTTACACACATACAAAATCACATGCATGCGCATAGATCTTCAAATGTCCTTCAAGTACAAACATAAGTACATAAACCCAAAAACATGTGGGTAGATAAGAGCTGAAATGAAAAGCTAAATGGCCGCAACAAGTGAGTATCATACCCATCTTTTACATCCTCCTGGCGAAGTTGTGCAACAACAAGAATGCCTTCAAAAGAAATGTATTCACATGCAAACTTGCATCATATAAGTTATGATAAACTGCTGGAACTTGTCATACTTTCAACAAAAATGCATACATAAGGCTGAAATGTGCATCTACAACAGAAAAATGCAAGCCTTACTTGCTCAAGAAATCTAACCATTTCTTACCAAGCCAATTCAATGGTGACTTTTTCTGCTGAAAATCATCTTCTTGTGAATCATATTGACCCACATCAATGATGGAATCTCCTCTTTCATTCTTGACAGTCTCTTTATCCATCTACTTCTTGTGCTATGGATGAGTGGTTGGATGCAATGTCCAACATTGGTCAATGAGATGACCCCTCTTCTGGCAGGGAGTGCAAATCTTGTGCATCCTCTTTTCAGGTTTCCTTTGCTCGGAAATTTTCCTAAATCTGGTCAATCTTTTCAAACATCTTGAAACATGATGGTTATCTAAACCACAATATGTACAGGTACTTTTTCTTCCATTTTTACATGCAAATTTACCATGCTTAACATAATCAAAAGCAACTAAATGATAGGTAGAAATATACCTTGAACATTCACCTTTATCGCCTTCTTGAGGAGGTGAGTTGGAAGAGTTACCAACTCTCTTTTGAAGACCAACAAAGATGGTCTTATCTTCATGGCTATCACAACTCTCTTGTTTCCAACATTTGCATTCATCTTGAACACATACTTTTCATGCTTGAGGGATTGAACTTGCAACAAAAGTTCTTGAACATTCACCTTTATCGCCTTCTTGAGGAGGTGAATTTGAAGAGTTACTAGCTCTCTTTTGAAGACCAACAACAATTTTCTTGTCCTCATGGCTGTCACAACTCTTTTGTTTCACACATTTGCATTCATATTGAACACAAACTTTGCATGTTTGAGGGATTGAACTTGCAACAAAAGTCGTTCTTGGAACAGTTTCCCTTGTCTCCTCAACTTTGGAATATGCTCCATATTTTTGTTCATATCCAAGACCACAATACTTGGGCCTCTCCTCAACAACAATAGGCTCAACAATTCCTTGTGCATGCTTGCCTAACCCTCTACCTTCATAGCCCATTTTTAACAATAACTTGGACCCTATTCCTCTAGTGTGATTTTAAAAAACACGAAAGCATTCATCTTGAGAGGAATTTGAAGAAAAACCAGCATTACATGCCTCATGTTCATGCATCTACTTGGTAAGGGTTTCCTTTGCCTCATGGAGTTGAGTCTCCATCTCATGCAACTTTTCAAGAAGTTGGTGCTTCTCCTCCTTCATGGCCATCAACTACTCTTGAAGGACAATGCGCTCTTTTCTATCTTCCCACAACTATTGCACCACATCTCTCATGGTTAGAAATACCTTCAACATGTCTTTGTCAAAGAATCTGGCTAATGAATATGTATTAGAACTCTTATTGTTTGAAGCTTCCTCCATCCTTGCAAGATATGAAACTTCAACACAAAATTTGCACAATAATACCAACAACTAAATATATAGCTATCAATGGCAATCACATGAGAAAAACTATGGTCTGATACCACCTGATCTAAAAATAAGGGGCTGACTTGTTTTTCTATGCAATCACCCTCTAGTCCATAAGAATAAACTTCAAGACCTTGCTCAATGTCTTAGATGTGGAAGTGGATTTATGTGTCAAGTTTATGCCTCTTTTATGTGTTTATGTGTGAGGTTATTTAAAAGGTTATTTTTTTTTAAAGAAATACAACAACAACATAACATGCAACAAATATAACAAACAACTCACAACAATGAGAACATGATAAATGAGTTCACCCCCAACTGGGCAACATCTCCTTGAGACTCCATCAATGGACTAGGCTCTCTGGGATTAGTTTGTCAAATATTATTTTACAATATGCTTCTCAATTCCAATGGATTTATTGACAGTACCATTGGGTTTAAAATACATAAAAACCCCAAAAATGACTAATAGAACTCTGAAAACGAACCATGGCTCATCCGGGCATGACCTCTTCTTCATGTGGCCTTAAGCTTCCCTGAGCTTCCTTGTGTAAAAAATACCTGTAAAATTCCTCAAATGGATCTGAAACCTGTCCCAATGTGTTCAAAGCATAACAATTAGTCAAAAATGTCTATTTAGTCACATAAAATAGACTTTGCCTCAGCTAAGCATGACCTCCTTCAATGGTGGCCCTAAGCTCCCTAGAGCTCCTGAAACTTCAAGGTAGAAAACACTGCAAAAGAAGTCTCCAAATATATTTGAAAACTATGCCAATGGATTCAGAACATCCAAAAACCCCTAGCTGGGCTTTTTCGACACCTCATTTGGCCAAAAGATGAAGAAGATAGGCCTCCTGCCATTTTCCTCCTTCGAGCTTGTTGTCTCTGGTTCGCCAAAATGCACCTCCTGTGTGAGTAACCTGGTTTCTAGGTGTTTCCCATGCCTAAACCCAGCACACATGCGCATGCCCACAAAATGCACAAATTTATCGCACCGTTAACGAAACTAAGCCCCCAAAGGCGAAGGTGTTGGGCGCATGGGGGGCCATGTGGCCACATCCCGCGCATAAAAGGGGCTCCGTTAGCATGAGTCTTTGTGGCATCAACATGTGTCTAGGCACGTGGGTGTATCCATTTGAAACCCATGCCAAAACCGTGCAAACTCTAAGGTCATATGGTATATGCGCATAGGAACGGGGGTTGGGGCTAAGCCCCAACCCAAACCCCGTTCCAAAATACACCATAGTGCCAATTTAAATAAAATGCGGGTCATATAAAGGTTAAGAAACATTGTGTGTCACATCGGTTGGTTGGCCCTTGGAAAGAATTTTCATATGTGTGGAGGTCTGGGGTTCGATCCCCACAGACTCCATAATACTTTACCAAACCAAAACCATAACAAGGTGCCACGTGGCACCACACTATTGGCCAATAAAATTCCATGTGTTGAAACATGATTCACCCACATCTACCACTTGGTTGTCCAATCATCACTTTCCATGTCATCAACTGTCACGTCAGTGTACGGTCATGCCACGTCAGCTGTACGACCCTTCCACATCAGTTGTATGAATTGTATGGACTGTACAACCAATTTTTTTTTTCCTTGTTTGGAAAATATAACAGAACACAATATATCTCTCATCCAATGTCTATTTGACCATGTTCAAAGTGTGTTGGGTTCATGATGATGAGGCCTACACACTCATTTGTTTTGAAGTGATTTCAAACACTTTGATTTTTGGGCTAAAATTTGACCCCTGGTCCAGATTCTGATCACACCTTCCCACTGAAAGGATTTTGGACCCACAAAATATGATGATTACTTTCCTGAGCTTAAATACTCTTCAATTCCAAGTTCTATCAACTGATTCTACTTGAAATGTATTTTTGGCAATCACCTGGGTACCTTGACATGCCTTGCACTGCAACTAGCTATGTCCCTCAACCATTGTTCTCTGGCTGCTGCTGACCCACTATTCTCTTTGTGCTTCGAAAGATGCCAGCCTTCCCACTGAGAATCAAGTCCCTCTTGTGAACTGTTTGGCGTCAACACAATCCTCTCTACAATGGCCACAAAAAAATTTCCTGCGACATCTTGTCACAAACCAAGAAAACCATCAATTTCGAAAACAAATTTTATACAAGACTGAAAATGATGCCAACAAAGTATTTTTCTCTTCAAGAAATAACGGTCGCATCTTGTACTTCATCAAAGTACATGGCGTTTTCCTGCATCTTGGTGTACTCAATATTGACTTACAAGCCAAACAACACCATCGACTAAAACATAAGTCGAAAAACATGAACGACACAACATAGTTGTCAAGACAACATCGACACAAGTCGCGACTCTTTTGAAACATATCGACATTCCAAAAGTTGACGTTCATGATACACAACCATGTTACATTCATGAGTCACTCATAATGAAACTTTTACAAAGTTCATTGTTTACACACATACAAAATCACATGCATGTGCATAGCTCTTCAACTCTCCTTCAAGTACAAACATAAGTACATAAACCCAAAAACATGTGGGTACATAAGAGATGAAATGAAAAGCTAAATGGCTGCAACAAGTGATTATCATACCCATCTTTTACATCCTCCTGGCGAAGTTGTGCAACAACAAGAAGGCCTTCAAAAGAAATGCATTCACATGAAAACTTGCATCATACAAGTTATGATAAACTACTGGAACTTGTCATACTTTCAACAAAAATGCATACATAAGGCTGAAATGTGAATCTACAACAGAAAAATGCAAGCCTTACTTGCTCAAGAAATCTAACCATTTCTTACCAAGCCAATTCAATGGTGACTTTTTCTGCTGAAAATCGTCTTCTTGTGAATCATATTGACCCACATCAATGATGGAATCTTCTCTTCCATTCTTGACAATCTCTTTATGCACCTTCTTCTTGTGCTGTGGATGAGTGGATGGATGCAATGTCCAACATTGGTCAATGATATGACCCCTCTTTTGGCAGTGAGTGCAAATCTTGTGCATCCTCTTTTCAAGTTGCCTTTGCTTGGAAAGTTTCCTGAATGTGGTCAATCTTTTCCAACATCTTAAAACATGGTGGTTATCTAAACCACAATATGTACATGGACTTTTTATTCCATTTTTACATGCAAATTTACCATGCTTAACATAATCAAAAGCAACTGAATGATAGGCATAAATTTACCTTGAACATTCACCTTTATCGCCTTCTTGAGGAGCTGCATTGGAAGGGTTACCAACTCTCTTTTAAAGACCAACAAAGATGTTCTTGTCTTCATGGATGTCACAACTCTCTTGTTTCCAACATTTTCATTCATCTTGAACACATACTTTGAATGCTTGAGGGATTGAACTTGCAACAAAAGTTCTTGAACATTCACCTTTATCGCCTTCTTGAGGAGGTGAATTTGAAGAGTTACTAGCTCTCTTTTGAAGACCAACAACAATTTTCTTGTCCTCATGTCTGTCACAACTCTTTTGTTTCACACATTTGCATTCATCTTGAACATAAACTTTGCATGTTTGAGGGATTGACCTTGCAACAAAAGTTGTTCTTGTAACTATTTCCCTTGTCTCCTCAGCTTTGGAATATGCTCCATCTTTTTGTTCATATCCAAGACCACAATACTTGGGCCTCTCCTCAACAACAATAGGCTCAAAAATGCCTTGTGCATGCTTGCCTAACCCTCTTCATGTATGTATTTTTAACAATAGTTTGGACCCTATTCCTCTAGTGGGATTTTCAAAAGCTTATAGAAGCATTCATCACCGGAGGAGGATTTTGAAAACCAGCATTACATTCCTCATGTTCATGCATGTACTTAATAAGGGTTTCCTTTTCCTCACATGGAGTTGAATTTCTATCTCATGCAACTTTTCAAGAGCTGGTGCTTCTCCTCCTTCATGGCCATCCAATTGCTCTTGAAGGACAATGCTCTCTTTTCTATCTTCCCACAACTCTTGCACCACATCTCTCATGATTAGAAACTCCTTCAACATTTCCACAACTCTTGCACCACATCTCTCATGGTTAGAAATTCCTTCAACATTTCTTTGTCAAAGAACTTGGCTAATGAAGATGTATGAGAACTCTTACTCTTTGAAGCTTCCTCCATCCTTGCAAGATATCAAACTTCAACACAAAACTTGCACAATAATACCAACAGATAAATCTATAGCTATCAATGGAAATCACATGAGAAAAACTATGCTCCGATACAACCTGATCTGAAAATAGGGGGCTGATTTGTTTTGCTATGCAAGCACCCTCTACTCCATTAAAATAAATGTCAGGACCTTGCTCAATGCCTTAGATGTGCAAGAGGATTTATGTGTCAAGTTTATGCCTCTTTTATGTGTTTATGTGTGAGGTTCTTTAAAAGGTTAAATGTTGTTTAAAGAAATACAACAACAACATAACATGAAAGAAATATAACCAACAACTCACAACAATGAGAACATGATAAAGGAGTTCACCCCCAACTGGGATACATCTCCTTGAGCCTCCATCAATGGACTAGGTTCTCTGGGATTAGTTGGTCAAAGATTATTTTGCAATATGGTGCTCAAATCCAATGGATTTACTGACTGTACCATTGGGTTCAAAATACATAAAAACCCCAAAAATGACTAATAGAACTCTGAAAACGGACCATGGCTCATCTGGGCATGACCTCTTCTACATGTGGCCTTGAGCTTCCTTGATCTTCCTTGTGGAAAAAAACACCTATAAAAGTCCTCAAATGGATCTGAAACCTGTCCCAATGTGTTCAAAGCATAACAATTAGTCAAAAATGACTATTCAGTCACGAAAAATAGACTTGGGCTCATCTGAGCATGACCTCCTTCAATGGTGGCCCTAAGCTCTCTAGAGCTCCTGAAACTTCAAGGTAGAAAAACCTAGAAAATAAGTCTCCAAATGGCTTTGAAAACTATTCCAATGGATTCATAACATCCAAAAACCCCTAGCTGGGCTTTTTTAGCACCTCATTTTGCCAAAAGATGAAGAAGATAGGCCTCCTGTCATTTTCCTCCTTCAAGCTTGTTGTCTCTGGTTCGCCAAAACGCACCTCCTGTGTGAGTAACTTGGATTCTAGGGATTTTCCATGCCTAAACCCAACACACATGCGCATTCCCACAAAATTCATGAATTTGTTGCACCGTTAGCAAAACTAAGCCCCCAAAGGCAGATGCGTTGGGTGCATGGGGGGCCATGTGGCCACGTTCCGTGCATAAAAAGGGCTCCATTAGCATAGGTCTTTGTGGGCTCGACATGTGTACAGGAACGTGGGTGTATCCATTTGAAACCCACACCAAAACCATGAAAAATCCGAGGTCATATGTTATATGAACATAGGAACGGGGGCTGGGGCTAAGCCCCAGCCCGGACCCCGCTCCAAAATACACCATAGTGCTAATTTAAATAAAATGCGGGTCATATACAGGTTAAGAAACATTGCATGGCATTTCGGTTGGTTGGCCCTTTCCAATAGTTTGCATATGTGTGGAGGTCCAGGGTTCGATCCCCATGGACTCTATAATATTTTACCAAACCAAAACCATAACAAGGTGCCACGTGGCAGCCCATGCCTGGGCCACGTGGAACCACACTATTGGCCAATAAAATGCCATGTGTCGAAACATGATTCACCCACATCTGCCACTTGACTGTCCAATCAATACTTTCCATGTCAACGTATGGTCATTCCACGTCAGTTGTACGGTCCCTACCACGTCAGCGGTATAGACTATACAATCAACAATTTTTTTCCATGTTTGACAAATTGAACAAAACGCGATATATCTCTCATCTGATGTTCGTTTGACCCTGTTCAAGGTGCGTTGGGTTCATGATGACGAGGCCTATGCACCTGCTTTTTGAAGTGATTTCAAACACTTTTATTTTTGGGCTAAAATTTGACCTCTCGTCCAGATTCTGATCAATAGATGTCAATGAATTCCGTATCATCGAACATAGGCTCCCCATTTGAATCAAATATTTTTGTAGTATCCTTCTCCTTCTCTCTCTCATATTCTCTAAGCCATTCTATTGGTGTCATTATTGTAGGCCTTTGGGATCTCTCTGGTTTACCATTGAAAGAAAATGTTTCTCTTTTATAAGGGTGTTGTTCTGGGAGGAATACCATGGAGCAGTCGTACACTGGATTTTGTAGGTGGTTGTACCACCTAGCATTCATAGAATATCCAAAAAATTTATATCCATGATATACTTTTGTTACAATACCTGCAAAATTATTAATGTATACAATAGAGCATGTTAGCATTGAAGTCCATAATAGCCACAACAAATTAAATATGAAAAAAAATATTTTTACGTATATAAACAAATCAATAAAAATGTAAATTACCAGAGAAAACTCTTAAGCATGGATAACCATGTGTGGTGTAAGCACATATTCTATATAACATAAAATTCTTGTATGTTGCGATGGGTCTTGATACATTGTATGCATGCATCCCTTTCCATAATTCCTTTAATTCATCTACCAATGGTTGTAGGTAGACATCCATATTCTTCAATTGTCTTCTACCAGGGACTATAAGAGCCAACATAAGATGTTCAGTTTTCACATAAAACCATGGGGGGTTATTGTTATTTATCACTACTACAGAACAAAATGAATAATTGGTTTTTTGGAGGGAATATGGGTTGACACCATCCATGGCTATGCTAAGTCGCAGACTTAGTACTTCATCCTTGAATTTTTTGGGCCATGTATCCTCTATATGATTCATGGCTATTAAATTTGATGGGATTCACATAACTCCCGACTCACTTCTGTGTGAGGCATGCCATCCTTGCAACATAGCTAATTATTTTCAATAAAAGAGCCTTTGAATCCTTAGGATTATAGTCATGTGGCTCAATATATTATGAGGAGGACCATGTGATTTACCCTTTTTATTTGATTTATGATATCTGTCATTCCTGCATTTCAGACATATTTCTTTGTCTGCATATTCTCATCTATATAGAATATAATAAATCATACATGCGTGATATGATATGTACTCAACACCCAATATTTTCAACATTTTCGTTGCCTCTTCGCAGCTACCGGGCAAGACATTATCACTCAGAAGAACCTTATCTTTGAATAAACTGTAGTTAGTGGGAAATATAAATGTACAATGTTATTTAACGTTCATAAAATTGATCATTTTTAATGTTGATTGTGTGAGAAGAGTTCTCAAATTATAAGGGACTTAATGATGATCAATTACCTCAATATTGCCTAGAAACATGTGTTTGAAATGCCAAACTTTTCTTTCACATTGTACAGTAACATTGTTTTCCCAAGTGAGGTAAACTTTGATTGGGCACTAGGTCCAAAGAGAGGGGTGGTGGAAGTAGATTTGAGACTTTCGAATAAGGTATCAGTGATATGGGCATCATCCCCTCACTCATTGTTCTAGAATGCATCTAACAACATTGTCTCCATGGAGGTTGTATCCCATAAATAATCATACATACCAACCTCTAGTTCATTGACTCCATTTCCAACTTGTGAAGAACTACTATTGTTGTAGTCATTCCTAATTGGTGAATCTAGATGTAGTGGGAATTGAATAGGTGGTTTATTTAACCATTATTTGTATGCTTCCTCTCTGAGTTGTGCTCTTATTGAATCCTTCTCTCGATTTGACATTGCAGTGGGGTGCAACAGAAGACGATAGGTAGGTCGCTCATCATCACTAGAATCCTAATTTCAAAAATATTGAATATTAGTACATCGATGATATTAGTAAGAAAAATGCATTTGGTTTGTTCAAATCACATTATAAAAAACAATTATTACCATCATTGACCCATGATTGCGGCTGGAAGATGACATGTTACTATTCATAGCATAAAGTGGTTTTCCATTTTCATCTACCAATTGCTTGCGATATGTTGCTCTTGATAAGAGTTTTCGACGTTTTTGAATTGGTACTGGAATATTATTTGCATCTGAACTTGATTCTGAATCAGGATCCTGCAAACTTGGATACATTTTTATTCAAATTGACATGGATAACGAAAATAAATTCAATTATATAATAGAAATATAAATAAAATCCGAACTTACTCGATATGGAAAGGGAGAACTCCACGATGGAATTTGAGCAATATGGAACATGTTGGAATTTGAAGAATTGGCCATTTGATGTTATCAGTTTCTCTCCCTGCATTTGAGAAAAATCAACAGTAAATTATTTTTAAGAATAATGCGACTTTAAGCACAAAATGTATACTATGATGTATTGCAAGTCATGTGGATGCATCATGAAAAATAATTTAAGATGAATATATTATTTTGTGTGCAAATTAAAATTCAGATAACTTTGAAAACATAACAATGCATTACTGTAACAAACACACACCAATGTGTCAATAACATTGTAAAGCATCGAGAGTTTATATACGCATTACATCGGTCTCGTGAATTCAAATAATAATAAAAATAATTATCCAATATCGGTGCTCCAAAACTTTAAAACACATCGGTGCATCATATAAATATTAACACCGATGCGTTAAAGTAATAAACACACCGAAGTTTAAAAAAAATTAAAAAAAAGTAAGACTTTGTTTTCTTAAAATTGAAAAATGAGTGGGAATTTAAAATCTAATTTCATAAAGTCATTTAAATAGTAAAAACCTATTCACTATTCATTATTTTACCAAACTTTACGATGGAAATATTTGCAAGAGAGCCATACCAGAGAGCACTGTGGAGCAACAAAATAGTTTAGAACAACATGATTTATTCAGAAGATCAAAATTTGAAGGTAGCTATGGTGATTCATTTAAAACATTTTTCATAAATTATTTCATGGGTATTAAACTATTCTGTATTTTATTAATTTTCCAAAATTTATAGGGTACAAATTTGCAAGAGAGACATACAGGGGAGCACCATGGAGAATCATATCAATACTTTTGAAAGAAGAGTTATTTAGAAGATGAAAATTGGAAGGGTATGTTAATTCATTCAAAACCCTTTTGGAGCAAAAAAAATATTCAGAAAACAGAAATTGAAGGGTTTTGTGATTATAAAAAAAAAAAAAAGTTTCATACTTACCTTAAACCCTTGTTTCTTCTTGTTTGTGTGACTGCAAAACTTCAACTTAGGGTTTAACTCCCTCTATCACTTCTTAATTATAGCTTTTATTTTAAGGTTTTTAGATTTAATGGGTTTATGTTTCCATATAAAAGACATTTTACATGTGATGCATTGGATCCAACCCTCTCGAGCCTGTCACATTTAAAAAAAAACAGTTTCAGAAAATTGGTGCATCTTATGTAATATAACACATCGTGGACTTACAGATACAAACATATCAACTATGCCGCAAATAATTAAAAAAAAATTGTTCATGGATGTGTAAATTTAATTGTTTGTGGTATTTTTTTTTTTCAATTGGAGCAGTGCTGGTAACGATACTTATCTCACCGTTGTAATTTAATGTTTTTAATTTATTTTTTTTATCAGTGCATTTTTAACATTAAACACATCGGTGTTGTTAACTATATATTGCACACTGCTCTAATTTACTATTATTTTGAATATTTTTTTATAGTGGTGTGTTTGATAACATGTAACACACCCGTGCTTTAATATTAATACACCACATCAATATACTTATTTTGGTGAAAATTATGTGATATATTTATAAAATATATTTAATATCTTTTGTATTGAATGGTACATGTTGTATATTGATAAAAAAAATGCATGAGAATATTTCAAGTAACAAAAATTCTGATGGATACAAAGATAACACATCTATAAAGGGAAAAAAAAACAAGTTATTTGTAAATTCTATACAAAATTAATATGTTAAAACGACAAGTTCTTTGTAAATTCTATAAAAAATTAATATGTTTGAACTATATGTAAATTTAACTAATATGTATTGGTTAGTGTGCGTCCTGCAGAGTCATAAAATGAGGAAGCTCGATAAGATTCTTTGTGATCTAAGTGTAGAAGAGCATATAATCTTGATGGAAAAATTGCAAAAGGATGGACAAGGTGAATTAAAAAATTCTATTCAATATGAGTTTTTTTTTTTAAATTTCATTAATTTTTTACTTAAAAATATCAGATAACATGATAAAAAAAATCTATTAATTCACATATGTTTACTGTTCTACAGATGGGACCAACAACGTAGGAACAAAATATCATCCTAAGAAAATAAAAATTATAGAAGATGTAAATGATGATGAATTGGTCCTTAGCTCATCTGGAGTGGTGATGAAAGTTAATGAAAGGGGGAAAAACTTTTACAAAACTATGAGGGATATAGTGGAATGAAAGTATAGACATACTTTCCACTTACAATACATAAATAAATCTAATGATTCGAAGAACCAGGTTATATCTAAAATACAAGAAGCATTTCCAGAGCAATGGTCAATGAGACCTGTTAGATTTGCAATAGAAAACACATACAACAACAAAAAATAATCATTAAAAAAGTAATATTCCTAAAAACGCGTTTCTAGAATATGTATATATTGCTACAAATCATTCTTAATTTATTAATATCAATCTCGTTATATTTAGTTTTCATATATCAATATACAAATATTTAATTTTCGTGTTACTTTTTTCAGGAAGATTACGAAAATCCCAAAGGATCAACGAGCTAATATATGAAATATGCCAGTAGGATTGTCGAAAAAAATGTACAAGGAGATGGTAAAAGAAATGGACATAATTTCATTGTAGGAGGATCCATCTCAACAACAACGTGCTTCAAATGTATGAAATCATTGAAATTTTCTATTAGGTACATATAAATAAATAATTTAGCATTAACTCTTAATTTTCAAGTATTTTCTTGCAAAAAAGAAAATAAAATGGAACTCATTCAACACATAAAACATGACGACAAGGAAGAAAATGGTTGATATCAAAGTTTGTGAGTAATTTTTATTTCCTTATAACATTAACTTAAGATTTCATTTTTGTATATTTTAAGTTGTTTTACAACAACCATCCTTGAATGTCTTCAAACATGTGTTAACATACAAATAAGAGCCATCGCAAGAATTGATTGACATTGGGATAAGTAAGGGTTGTGAGTATATGTTGACATATCAAAGATTAATTGTGGAATTTCTAAGTATCTATGTTGTTTTAGTTCTCTCATTTTATAATTTTTCTTTTTTACAGAAATGAAAAATATTTATATTAGAAAGGGGCTGGATTTCTCCAAAAAAAAGGCCAAAATTACAGAAGTTCCATATACTGAAATTGTATAAAAAAAAATCGATGCTTCTAACCCTATTTCTGTCTGTAAATTCTACTTTAAGCTATTGTTGTTTATACAAAAGTTCCATGGAAATATGGCTACGAAAGAGAAGAGTAATTATGAAACTTTCTAACCATGTAAACTAATGAAAATGTAATCTTGTGTCCACCTAGTTCTGTTACTGAACCTCCATCTCCTTATCTGCATTTAGATCTGGAATTTCTGCTTGACCCGCTACTGGAACTTAAGGTGCAATCAGATACTATTGTGGATGGAGTGCCTCATTTGAGGCTCTGGAATTTGCATAATTTATAAGCTGGTTATGCTCCTAGACTCCATGATGATGATGAGACTAGCAAATAGAGTGAATGAGGGGCGGATTTATACTAAACACACGCATGCTGAGGTCCATTTTTGTGTTGTGACATTGCTTTTGATCTTGGAGTTGTTGAACCTATTTCTCAGACTACAACTTGAGTGAGGCAATTTCCTCCTGCTGGGTCTGCATTTGGTCCTCGAGCCTGCCTATGGAGCATTCAAAGCAATGACATTCTCTCCTATCGCGATGCCACATAAATATGTGAGGATGAAGGTGGCATGTAATCCAAATGCACCAAGTCTTGAACCAATAACAAAATATGCTTCCACTTTTGTAATTCAAACGCATTCCTTTCCAACAAAAAAATAAAGCCAGAGGCAGGAGGTCGCGGAGGGTGAATTCCAATGACATGATGAAGGTGAAATGAAATATACGTGAGTGGCTAACGGAGGGTGAGGCCATGGCCGAGTACCTTAGAGATATCCAGGACATGTGAAGAGAGATGCAAAGTACTAGTGCTTACGCGACAGATACTCAGAAATTCCTAGTTGATGCGTGAGGGGGGGAGAATGTGAAGGAGGGTGCCATTCACAAGGTAAGATGACACATGGAGGAGGAGTTGGAGAAATTTTTATTTTCAATACACTAGTTCAGTGGGAGTTAATTGAATAGTTCTATTTTAGAATTTCTAATTTTATACCATCACTATTATGCATGCATTACTAATTATAGGATGTCATTGCCTATATGAGTGAATATCACTCACTCATTGAATATATCATATTATACATTGATTCTCATTCTTCATATTGTATCTCTCTTCCTTTTCTTGATAAGCTTTGTTTGTCTATGCTTTAGCTAGGTCTCCTGTGCAGGTTTCCATGAAACATTGACATGGTATCAGAGCCGAGATGCTTGGATAAACTTGGATAAGCCAAAGAAGAGTGAAAGAGGATTTGAGTAAACCTAGTTTCTACAATCGTCATGGTCTATCCCTATCGAAAGGTGTGATGATTGGAATCGTCGTAGCCTATCCCTATCTAAGGGTGCATCGATTCAGTTTTTTCACAATCGTCGCACTGTGTCATTCAATAGGGTGCGAAGATTCATCATCGTCACACTTTATCCTTCTCTAGGGTGCAACGATTCAACAACCCTCCAGAAAATTGGGTTTTTGCAGTAAAATAGCCATATCTCAAAATCCGCGATCTGGGTCCAGCTGAAATTTTGACCAAAGATGTATAACATAGGGATTCTTATGATCACCAAAAATATACAAAACCCACATCACATTTCAGGAGATATAGATGTTTTATCATATCTATAGTTGCCATATCACCGTCAGTCATATCTCAGAATCCACGATCTAGGTTTTCAAGATCTTTTCAGAATCAAAAGTAGGGATGGAGCCGTTGAAACTTATTCAATCAAGTCTGGTGATAATACTCACACCGTACAACTATTTTTAATGGAAACCGAAGGCCGCATTCCAACTCAAAATAAAAGGACTATATAATTTGACGATGACGACATAAACATAACCTACATCAGCGCTTGAGAAGACTAGATGGGCGAAACGTAAGGATGAGACCACAAGAATACTTCTTGAGTTAATATCCACTGATCTATGGTTTCATGTTGCTGCACGCAAGACTCCAAATGATATATGGACCACCTTGGAAGGACTCTTTGGAAAGGAGGATGATATGTGAGGTCATATGCTTGAGGTAGAGGTGAATACCTTAGACCCTAAATTTTTAGATAATATAGAAGATTTATTTACTAAATTTAAATCTTTAATTTTGAGCTTGGGTGAATGTAGTATTGAAAATTCTACACAAGAGAAACAACTTATTCTAACAATCTTGGCCAAGCTAGGACCAAAATATGGTGTATATGTCTCCAATTTCCATTCTGACAGATGTATTTTTGGAACAAATTGGAAAATGCCTACGATGGCTCAGTTAATTGAGTCTCTCACACAAGAGAATACAAAAATCATATAGTTGGGCCTCATCAAGGATCCCAAAGCACATGCACTCACCATGCTTGATGGAAAATGATCATCCAAATGGAATGGGAAGGAGAAACAGAACGAGAAGGAAGGATATTCCAAACCCTTTAACGATTCTTCAAGTTCCAAAGACTCTTTAGATTCTAAGAAGAAGAATAAGGGAAAGTAGTGAACTTACTCCAATAAACCAAATCATGAAGAATCCACATGCATGAAGAAACAGATCGATATTATGGCACATGCACTTCAACATAACAACCTTGGAAACTTCATTCCAGAGGGAGTTGTTGTGGGTGGGAAATCCCCCTATGGACTAGCATTAAGGGTTTTGTAATGCATGCAAAAATGACCTAAAGTATCCTACTTTTTACCACCATCCCAATCATAAACCCCATTATTCATATGCAAATACAAGGTTAAAAAGATCAAGTTACTGTACCTTAGTTTCTGTGTTTGATGTCGATCCTTTAACGTTTGGTCATTCCTTGACTGCAAATCTCCTCCCAATGCTGACCTGCATTCACAAAAAGATAAAAAAATAAATCCACATGCATATGATCTATGAACTAATGGGTTAGAGATTCTATCAAAATATAATCAAATTTAAATATTGACAATCTCATATGGCAGGATGGGAAAAGTACTTCTTTTATTAATCTCACAAGAGTAACCTTACAATAGTGAGATCAACCACTCCTCCTCGAATCTGGTCCTGGGATCCTCTCCAACTGTGCTCCAACTGCTTTTGTATATGCTTCTCTTCAAACATTAGTTGCAAAAGGTTGGGACAAAGGGAATGTGAAATCGGGTAGATTTTCTTTACAATTATTTTCCTCCTTCCAAATGGGACCCCTGCCCATTCTTTTATAGGCTATAAAGGGATAGGTATTTGGTTGAGTGACCGGCTATGGGTGGTCAAACGGTTTAGGTAACTTTCCCAAAACTGTGAGTTCCATCTGCAACTTTCCATTTTTCGTGCTTTTGTAGGTATACACAGGATGTAGTGGGATAACTAGTGTATACACGCATGCAGTAGTGGAGTAGGGCGTGTGTGCCTTAAAAAAGGGTGTTTTTAAGAAGAGATGTTCAATAGTGGCTTGGAAGAAGATGTAAAATGAGATGGCTTGATGCCAGGTAAGCATATCTGGTGAAAATTAGGGTTATAACAGATGCCCCCTAATATGTTAG
The DNA here is from genome assembly GCA_010110895.2 of Picea sitchensis. NCBI lineage: Eukaryota > Viridiplantae > Streptophyta > Pinopsida > Pinales > Pinaceae > Picea > Picea sitchensis. The sequence goes on from SNQJ01S0081934.1 coordinate 26,164, forward strand.
GTCAGAAGAGCATCAGATGGTCGAAATACATTATCAATCTTCACCAACATATGCAACAAGTGAGCCTAGGGACCAGAGTTCAGGAGGTGCCATCTGCAAAATAACAATTGTCTCACTGAGGCTAGGGATGATTTTAGGGGCTAAATTTCGCTCATGGGCTAATTTTCCATGTTTTTTCCCAAAAGAAGATTCGTTATTTTAAAAATGATTCCCCCAAATTCTATAGGATAAAATTATTTTACCTTAAAAATCGCTAAAATTTTATACAAACTATATAAAATCCTTAGAAATTTGAATATTTTTACAAAAATATTGCCAAACATTTATGCTTGGCCCAGAGAAGGTATGCTTGGTGGTTTTTCATATTTAGAGAGTCTGAAAAAGTGTAAAAGGAGACTCCATTGGGGTACCTTTTTCGAAGGTAGTCTAGTCGGTTCAAAAAAGGGGTAAACTAGCACTGAAAAGACGTCTATTCAAAACCATTTTAACGAGTGTGATAAAGACAAGATCACTCAACAATTTTTTCATATTTAAGGAGTGTGAAAAAATCTTAATGAGTGTGAAGGAATAAGTTCACTTGACGATCTTTTCAATTTTAGGGAGTCTGAAAAGATCTTAACTATGGAGTCTGTGGGGGTTCCTTTTTCATAAATTGTGTCCCTCAGGCCTGAAAAAGGGTTAAAATCATACCTAAGAATACTCTTCTAGGGAACCGAAGCTCCTAGAGTATACCTTTGTTCGTACAGTTGACTATCTGGACTGAAAAAGGGGTAAAATACCATTGGACAGACGTGCCTTCAAATTTAGTTTAGCAAGCATGAAGGTCAACGAGGTCACTCGAAAATCTTTTCATTTTTAGACTGTCTGAAAAGGGCTTAAAAGAAGACCCGTTGTGTTTTGGGAGTCCCGAGGGTGAGGTCAAGAGTGATAATACATCATGAAAATGAGGCTCAAAATCGTAATCAGGATAAAACTAAAAAGGGCTCTTGAGCCTATAATCATTAATGACGACATGGACACCAAAATGGAACCAGGATCTATCTAGGGAATCCATGAAGGGTTAGGCTCTACCACTAAAACACGACACTCGTAAAGCAACAATGATGGTTCCGTGTCACAATTCGGTGGGATAAATCCTATGTCAAAGAGAAAAAGGAAATGAGTTGCAACAAGTGGAGGTGGAATCCTATCTTACATGCACAAAGTTGGAAAAATGACTTTTTACCAAAAGACCTTGAAAATGACCCAAATATCCAAAAAAAATTCCAAATACCCAAAGTAACATTTATTGTAACATTCCATAAGAAACTCTTGAACCATACTAAAAGATTTTCAGGCAAGAAAAAATGACAAAAGGGTCAAAAAAATGACAAAAAGTGGCCAAAAAGTCTATAAATAGAAGCTGGCAGTTCATTATCACTATTGCTAATTGAGAAATTGACTAAAAGCCAAAATTACCCCTTTATGAAAATAATTGATTACGGGAGCTTCAATGGATGAAACGAACTTCCGCTTGGACCAAGTAAGTACATACTAAACCCTCTTGCTATTCCATTCTTCTTTTATGTATTTAATTTCATTTTTAGGAGCAGCGCCAACCCTTAAAAAGGTCATCCCTACGTATACGTGGGTTATCCTATGACAGCCTGTGTGTGCACGCATGCAGGAGAAACACTGCATGCATGCACACGCAACCGTGTACACTACAACCCGCGTGTACCCTCCCTTTTGTGGAAAAAAATAATAAAACAAGAGTTAATCCCTCCTGAACTTGTCAATTGCAGGATGTACGTTCATTGGAGAGAGAGAGAGAGAGCATGAGGACTTTGATTATGTGGTCTCAGATGACCTTGATGTTGTAGCTACATTAACTCAATCTGGCTTATTTAAGTTCTTCCAGAGTGCATTTATGCGGGCACAACATAGGCTGCTAAATGCCTTGATAGACTACTGGCACCCAGATGCGGAGGCATTCATGCTTGAGGGACAGTCGTTAACTCCAACAACTGAATATATCTACTTTCTGACTAGCCTCTCAAGGAGAGGGGAACCAGTCAACCTTTGCACGTTTCCCTCCGGTCCTCACAACATAGTTGAGTTGATTGGACTCCATTGCGAGGCAGGTACTGACAAAGTGGGCACCGAGGTGTTGATTCATAAGGTCAACAACCTAATGTTGAAAGTGATAGTTCTACTTATTGGGTGTATCAATGGATCCACAACTTTNNNNTGTGGTTTAGTGATTTAATGAACAAGTTTTTGATTGGAGTACTACTTTAATAGACTGCATGAAAAGGCAGTTGACAGAGTGTCGAATGTAGAGGCACAAAAAATTTGGGTTTGGTACTATCCTTTGTGCCTTCTTCTTCGAGAGGGTACCCAGTCTGAGTCCAAGGGAGATTGTACGAGGGCATGTAGCCTCTTCTCCAGCAGTAAACAGATGGGTGGCATTGTTATCGCAACAAGAGGGAGGGAAGACTATCGAGGCCTTTGATGACAACTTTTTCGATTGGTGGTCTCAGAAGATGTTGGTGATAGAGGACTATCCCTATGCCGAAATCAACTTTTCTAGGGACCCTGACATGGGTGTACCTCCTGAAGTGATACGAGGAGACCTAGGTAAGCTTGCTTTTCAAATTTATTTTATTTTTTTATGTTGTTTTTATATATATCATTTTTTTGTATACCAGAGTATCTGACATATATGTGTTTGTTATGTGCAAATGTGGGACCAGTGTGTCCAATGGACTTTGCGAGGACCAAGCGACGTGCTCGACTAGAGGCTGCACCAGATGTAGTTGGTGGACCAGCAACAGCAGGGGGACCTCTAGCTAATGAGGCTGAGAGAGTTTTGAGACGGGTAGAGCGGAACCTTACCTCGCTCACTCGCATAGTCCCCATGGTAGAGATTGAGGATTTTCCACCATCTATGAAGCCTCATGTAGTTGGGGTGCCACGGGCTTGGGTCCAACTATTCCGACGTTTGGAAAATGTCGTTGTTCAGTATAACAGGGCCAACATGCCTCATCCTTAGCTAGGTCAGACTACCAACGTGCTGAGGGCACCTTTTGTATATTTTTGAGGGCATAAGCTCAATGACTCTTTACTGGACACATATTTTTGAGGTGCTTGAGCCCACCCATGTACTCCGATATTTTTTATATTATATATGGATTTTTTTTTTTATTTTTTATCTTTTTTTATTGTATGGATTACACATATCTACAAATTTATTTTAAATGTGCGTGTGTGTGATTTTTCTTACATGTGTGCAAGATGCCAATCTAATATATGATTAGCTAGAGTATTTGTAGCCTGATTCAATCTCCTAGGAACATGGATATACGTAATGTAATCAAAGTTTCGTTCTAAGAGACATACCCTAAGGAACCGTCGGTGTAGAGTAGGATCATGAACGCGATAGACTCCATTTAAATGAGACACAACCAATTGAGCGTCTAAATAGACCCAGAGGTGAGAGATACCAAGTGAAAAAGCGTCATGAAGCAACTCAATAACTGTTCTGTATTCGGCGACATTGTTTGTGGTGTCGCCTAAAAAAATACCTCTTGAAGATAGAAACTAGCCCTGAGGTGTGAAAATTACCCAAGATGCGGAGGCAAGCCTCCAAGTGTGCCGACTAGCGCCATCCGTGAACCCAACGAACACCTCTGATTCACTTGACATCATCCACAGTGAAAAGATAACATAAAAACAACACGTCCATAAAATCGAAAGAAAAACTAAAAAGTAATAGTACAAAGACTATAAATATGTTACAAAAAGTCACCCAAGGCGACCCACCTATGAGTAATACTTCTTGAGGTAGAGCCCATTTCTAGGCTTCGCTAAAACATTTCCCTCAAAGTCCACCAGACGATAAGAGCCCTTTCTTAGAACCTCTTTAACGATGAAAGGTATGAACCACATGGGTTTGAACTTGCCTGCCCCTAGGGGGTACTTACTTTGGTCATAGACCAGGAGAAGGTCGCCTTCAGAGAAAATTTGAGGACGAACAGACCAATCATATTGAAAATTGACTTTTTGTTTGTGAGCTTCGTTAGCTAAGGCCGTATCATGATGCTTCTCATTGAGCTGCTCGAGATATAATAATTGCTCTTCAAGCGGTGAAGTGTCTAGCAATAAATGTATTGCTAACTTTAAATATGGGATCTAGCATTCTATGGGCAAGACTACTTCCAGCCCGTAAATGAGTTGAAAAGGTGAGAAACCAGTTGTAGTCTTAACAGACATTTGGTAAGCCCATAATGCAGAATATAACATCAAATGCCAATTCGACTTGTTCGAATTGATCGTTCATTGTAGAATGGTTTTAAGAGATTTATTTACAGCTTCCACCTGACCATTCACTTGGGGGTAGTAGGGTGATGAATGTTCCTGTCGCAACCCAAGATTTGACATTAAATCGTTCATCATTTTGTTCTGAAAGTGACTACCATGGTTAGTGAAAATATCTCTCGGGATGCCAAACCTTGCTATTATCTGGTTGAAAAAAAAGAGAGTTGTCGTCTCCCCATCGTCTTTAAACATTGGCATAGCTTTGACCCACTTGGTGAAGTAGTCTATTGCTACAATGATATAGTGGTGCCCCCTTGCTAAAGGGGGGTTTCATGTAGTGTAATCAATCCCCCATTTAGTGAAGGGACCAACGGTAATAATGGGAAACATGGGAGCGGGGTGTGCCCTCATATTCTGAGAGAAGATCTGACACGGGTGACACTTCTTGAACGATTCAGCACAATCTTTGATTAATGTCGGCCAGAAGTAACTGGCTCGTAGAATTTTGTGGGTTGTTGCCAACCCAGAAAAATGAACGCCACATGCTCCAGTGTGGCAATTGTTAAGCAGGATTTCCACTTCTTCATGAGTGAGGCATCGACGAAGGATGCAGTCTACACATCGACGATAGAAAGTGTATTCGAGTATGAGATAGTTCTTAGCCTGATGGCATATACGACGATGCTCATCGTGAGAAACAGAGGTGGGACACTTCAAATTCTGGAGATAGACAAGCACATCTCCATACCAGGGGTCAGAAGACGCGATCAAAAACTTGTCCCCTTTGATAGGCGACTCGTTGGGTATAACATCACCTGATTCGAATGAAAGTTCTGATATGAGTTCCGCGAAGACCATGGACTTTTTGGATTTCTCCGAAACGAACTCCAAGTTGAATTCCTAGAGGATAACTATCCATCTACAGATCTTTTCGTCGATGACTTGTCATGTCAATACGTATTGAAATGGGTTCACGACGACAATGACGGTGGTGTTGTGAAACAAAATGTAATGACAGAACCGTTGGACAACATGGAATGATGCCAATGCAATTTTTTCAATATGGGAATAATTGAGTTCCGGTCCAACTAGGCCTCAGCTTAGGTAATAAATCACGTATTTTGAGAGTAAATCATCCTCCTGAACTAAGACCATAACGATGGTTGACTCCACAGTGGCCAAGTATAATAAGAAATATTTATTATAATTGGGTGGCCGAAGTAGAGGGGTAGATATGAGCGCATGTTTCAACACTGTGAAAGAGTGTTGAGTGGCTTCGTCCCAATGAAAAGGAATGTCCTTCAATAAACGCATAAAACCCTTTGTGATCTCGACATAGTTTGCGATGAAACACTGTAAAACTTTCTCTTTTCCCTGCAGGCTCTAAAGCTGAGGTATGGTGCACAGGGGATGAAATTGAACTATTGCCTCAACCTTTAGAGGATCGACCATGATCCTTGTTGTTGAAACTATAAAACCTAACAAATGACCCTATGTGACATAAAAAATACACTTGTTTGGATTCAAGTGGATTCGGTAGTAGCAACACCATTCAAGGATAAGTTGGAGGTGTGCCAAATGATCAACTCTCTTGCGAGATCATGACGCTAAATCATCAAGATAAGACTCGATTATGTGTTTGAGTTCGTGGAAAGCAAAAGACATGGCCCGTTGAAATGTAGCTCCAACATTTTTCAGACCAAAAGGCATCTTACGATAAGAAAATGTACCCCATGGACAAATGAAATAAATTTTATGTTGGTCTTTGGGTTTGATCTGTATCTGATTGTATCCTAAAAAACCATCCATGAACGAAAAAACCTCGCAACCTGTGCATTCATCGACTATCTGGTCAATAAATGGCATGGGGAAATTATCTTTTGGGAAGGCCTTGTTTAGATCACGGAAGTCCATACATATGTGAATCGTACCCTATTTTTTATTGATTGGCACGAGATTCGACACCTATTGAGTCAATTGGACGGGGTAGATGAAACCAACTTTAAGTAGTTTCTCTACTTCAGCCTTGATAGTTGTTTCTTTCTTAGGATTGACTGGATGAAGCTTCCATTGGGCCTGCTTGACATCAGGATTAGTCGTGATTTCATGTTCAACGATTCTTGGATCTATGCTTGGCATTTCCTTGTAAGACCAGGAAAACACGTCGTGAAATTCTTTAAATAAATATGTGTAGATTTGAATCTCCTCGAGGGAGAAATCCACTCCGACGAAGATATTCTCCACAATGCCAGGGGTTCTGGAGATGTCAATAGGTATCATTTTAGCTATTTTTTCCATATTTCCTTCAGCGTAAACAATGTGCATAGGACAAGCTTTATCTCTAGTCATAGTCAAAGTGAATTCACCTGCTTCAATTCGTCTTAACTCTGGGAGAAAGTAGGATCTATGATGAAGATCATCCTAGGGTATGTTCGGACTAGTAATTGCCTCAATAATCACCTCATCTGAGGGAAATACTAAGTCTAAGGAATCTGTATAAACAAGGGAACCTTGATCCCAAATAGGCTTGAGCACTGTATCTAACTCTTGTGCGGGAGTCGGATCGAGGTCAACAAAAGATCGCTAAATGATCGATTATGCAAATTTTTATGTGAACAAAGACATGGCTATGCCATGGTGCTCTGTCCCTTCCATCATAGCTGATGGGTAAGGAAGAGTCCATGGATCGTTAAAGTACGTCGTGCAAAACGATGAGATTTGAAAATTTTTGGCCCGAGGCTGGTCGGGGACAACCGTCATGTAATGGACATTGCTGGTCGAGGGCGGGTAATCAAAAGTACCCATCAAAGGTGGACAAAAACCAACCCCTACTTTGATGATGTTGGGTTGAGGGTTATCAATCATTGGGACCGTGGAGGCTCCCGATGAAGGGTCAAGACGAGAGAAGGATAACTGATCAATGGTTAGGATCCGACCCTCGTGTGGAAACAACAAGACCTAGAAAACTGTCGTGACCACTACTTTCATAGCCTAGGTCCAACTCCTTCCTAACAAAATATTGTAGTCGAGAGACGCATCGACCACTTCAAATTTGACGCACACGGTTTTTCCCCCTATCTACACAGGGAAAGAGAGAATGATTCCATGTGGTCAGAAATAAAGACCGTCAAAAAATGTAAGAAGAGTAGGTGACAGAGACAAAATGGGTTGGCCTATGGCCTTCCAACACGCCAGAGACATCACACATGTCGAGGCACCCTCATCCACCACTGTACGGAAAATATTCCAGGTAAAAGTTTTCATGGTGTAAGCCACTACTATATGAAAAGCTACGTCATAAAGAAGACAATTTTTTAAGTCGGTTGTATCAAGCATGATTGTTCCCAGATTACAAGTCTTGATAGATCCTAGGGTGGCTAACAGAGCCTTTATCTAGGAAGGGAAACTCTGGAGGACTTCCAAAGAAGACATCGCACAAGGGGTTTTTGATAAATCCTCCACCATAGAGTAGTTCTGGGTGGCCCTTGTGTTTGGGTTGTGAGAATATTTCTTGAAATCACCTTTTGGGATGCAGGTCGTTGTTTCTCCCAAGGTATTCTCAATCTGGAGAGGAAGAGTTGGGTTTTCAGATTCCTTACCCTTCTTAGAGGTGCTTGGATTTTCGTAATCATGTGCTCTAGTCGATATATAGGCATCACCTTTCATCATATACACATTTGTGGATGAAGGATTACTCAAAGATGGAGGGGGTCCTTGACTGCTCCCTTCTGCACTTGAGGAGGCTTGAGTTAGATTTTTCCCATGTGGAAATGGGTTCATTAACATGACAGGCTATTGTTGTGCCAATAACTTTTGGGCCTCCGCAAGCCAAGGACACTGATGGGTCAGGTGGTCTTCCTTGCAAAGATTACAAGGATACTTTGACTTCTTATTTTCAGTGTCACCCCCACTGGCATTATCGGTGGGTTTCTTATCCTCCTTACCCTTCTTTCATTGTTTCTTCTTTCCGTCAGGCTACTAGGTGGAATTTGGGTTTGTCGTTTGCACACTATGTACATCCGAATTTTGGGTAGGGGGAATAGTTGAACCGGTGGTCTGATTGGCTGTTGTCTACTGTATTGACAATTGTTGCAATTGATTTGACAATGGATCAGCGGGATTTGTTTCTGCTGAACCAATAATGCCATCAGCATGTGGTCCAGACCTTTTCTTGGTTTTGTCAAGGATTGACCTCGGTGCATTTGGAAAAATCTCATAGAGTAAATCAGACTGAGAGTAAATTAGCTCTAGTTGTTGAGCTCTCATTATCGCGTCTTCCTTGAAAAACACTCTGAATGTTGCGACGTCTTTAGATAAATGGGTTACCAAAGACTTAAGGAACCACTCTAGCAGGAATGCTGGTGGGACTGGCACTTTTATTAAACTGTTCCGGCATCTCCATTATCAGATATGATCTGAGATATGGTCCAATTTTGTTTGTTCAAAATTGGTCAAAAATTCAGTGTCGGCGTCGTATCTCACAGGTAATTGGAAATGGTTCAAGAAATCCATTGCCAATCCACCGAAGGAAGAGTATCGTGAGCGGTCGAGCTCGATGTACCATTTTATAACACTCCCTATGAGAGTGCATTGATACAATTGAAACTGAACAGAGTCATCTCTTAACAAGTTGGACGAGCACCATAAGTGGAAGGTAGTCACATGATCTCCACGATCTTCATTAGGCTTGGCCTTGAACTTTGGAATGTCCGAAGGCAACTTGGTTGGCATAGGAGGTCAAATCGGATCATGACAGATGGGGTCATTTAAGAGCCTTGTCAAATCTGGCAAGTGCAGGGTTGCTAGAAATCGTAGTTTGGGTTGTGTGTTGTAGCCAGGAAAAAAGG
>SNQJ01S0081934.1:35319-54409 GCA_010110895.2 Picea sitchensis
ACATGGTTTTTGTCAGTGTATGCAGGATTGGTGATGCTTTCTAATCCGACTCACATAAGGAGTAGAGGGGTCATGAAAAAAAACCATACATTGAGGGAGATGTGTGGCTGCGTCCCTGTCCCAACCTACTAGTACTCCCACCATGGCCAAATGGTAGGTTAAAAATTACCTATTTCGATAGGTCCACGATGTCGTGAGGGAGGACTGAGACAGACACTCACAAATATTTCTAAGGGACATGCAATAAGGCAAGGTCCTTATTCCTTAGAAGCCCTTAGTCTCTCACAAGGTCGACCGAGTGGAGTGTTGACTCCAAGGGTCAAAAAAACTTCCCAAAACCAGTCAAAGACGAGTGACACCCTTGGAGCATGGAGGTGCATCTTGAAGGGCACATCGCGTAATTAAAAACTTGAGTCAATAAATCTAGGTGGCCTAGAAAACATTGAATTGATTAGACCTTGCTGGATTAAAATAATTTATTAATCAATGATTTTATTAATTATAAATCCCATTAAAAGTCTAAGCCTAGTTATAAGACTAATTTTAAGTCTAAGTTTAGTTAGTGTACTAAATTAAAATATTAAATAAATTAAAAGAATAGAGATAAATCAATTTAAAGAAAAAGTGAGAAAAATCTAAAGATTGGATAGAATGCACATGTGTGCATGAAAATAATAAAATGGATTTTTAAAAGTAGAAAGAAATAAATATTAGATAATAGGTGTACACATAGAATGGCATCTAGAGTCAAGCTACACTGGTCTTGTTGGAAATACTAAGACAATTGAGAGGGGGGGTGGTGAATTAGTTGTTACTGTGCTTAAACAATTTTATGCCTATTAAACTATTATTAATCTTCTCCAAGTGATCATCAAGATTATGCAAGTCATGAAAAACATAAATAGTAAACATCAATCACACATATGATATACACAGAGACAGATATTCATGAGGAAACCCATAAAGGGAGAAAAACTATTCTTCTTCGAATGATAGGTAGTATTCTTCTTTGAGCACCAACTCAAAATGAGGCTGAAACCTCTTCTTTAACAAGATACAACTTTTTGAGAGAACCAAACCTCTGGTTTCTCTAGCACCCACTAGAAGGAAGCACCAAATCCCTGAGTGTTTCAACACCAACTGGATAGAAGCACCAACTTTTGGTCACACAGGCACCAACATGTATAACAAAGAACAATGGTTCTCCCTTGCACCACCCTACCACCCTAGATTTTATGGATGCAACTAGATGGAAGCTACAATTCCTAGTCTCATCATTGTTCTACTACATTGCTCTGCTCTTCCTGCATCAGTGTGTTCCTATTGCTCGCATCTTCTTGCACATGACTATTCATCTTCTCTTCTTCCTTTTATGCCTTGTGTTGCCTCTTCATCCTTTTTGTCAAGTTTCTGATATTCCCTTCAGATCGTGCACTGCATCACCTCCTACACACATGCATCACTATCGATAAATAACTCTATTCTCTCTGTTCTGAATATTTTTCTCACGTCGAGTCCACTACTTGATCATCATACGAACACTTCATCTTCCCTAGCGGTTATACTATATCTGTTCATCATCAGTGGAAGTTATCCAAATATTCTTTGGCTTCTCTGGCAGCTGCAACTCTTCATCTTCACTGTTAGTTACAACTGGTCAATTATGGATTCTTTGGCTTCTAAGCCCCTTCCTTCATGTGACCACCGGCGGTGACCATACGCCTATTCGAAAGGCGCTTCACGTTCTTGGTCTAGCAAGCACTAGCTCCCTTTTTTCTTCGATATGACCTTGGGAAATGAGCTTCACATGACCATGCGATTGTGGGCGCGTCCATAGACGGTTTGAGGGTAACCCACTTTTTTCCCGCAATTCACTACAGAGCTCCACGTATTCCTTTCGCGATATCGTGGTTTTGATTGCAGACTGCTTACAAAAAATTAAGACCCAAGCATGTTTTGGCCTGCAATCGAGCATGATCATCGATCTCGTGGTCTCTGAAAGATTCCTTCAATCAATGACTTCAATCAATATTCCTTTCTTGCCTTCATTCCTCTGTCCATGTGCGATCCTTAGCCTTAATGAAAAAGTGACATGTGGCCCTCCAAACTGACATATGAGATCGATTTTTCCTTTCTGGCTTCGAGAGTCTCGATTCTCAAACTCTGCTTTCACCATGGTGCTTACATCCAGAATTCACGATCTATCAACACATGTTCTTCTCGAATCAGACAGTCACAATCCCTTCAGTTATTTGGGGTTTGAGACTCTCAACTCTCAACTTTCTTCCTTCCTTTTCTTTTTCCCAGAGTGTTCCAATCCAAAGTACACAATCTATTGATGTGTGTCCTCCTACAGGTCAACAATCCTCAGCTCCTTCGGGTATTTGACCTTTCAACCAGATCGAACGGTTTATTTCATGGAAACAAATCAATGGTCAGATTTGATCCTTACACTCATCCTTTCATTGTTCAATTCGAAGGCTAGGACTTAATCAAACATTGAGAGGGACAACTGTCGAAACTTTTCCGTTAGGAACTTTGGGATTTTAACTTTTCAAAATTACACTATCATTCCACTATACTATGATCAATGGTTGAGAATACACCCGAAGTGATATTTCAGATTAGATGACTTGTGTCCTTGCTGACATGGTCTGCCACACGTCCTTGCTGACGTGGTCTTCCACATATCCTTGCTGACGTGGTTTGTTGACGTGATCTCCCATATGTCCTTTGCTGATGTGGTCTTCCACATGTCCTTGCGGATGAGGTTTGCTGATGTAATATGCTGACGTAGATGTCCCTGATCTTACAGTCATCGTATGTTCTCTAGATTGGATGGTCATTATTCATTTTGGATTTCCATCTCTCTGAGCTTCGGGTTTTTCAAATATCAAACTAAAAAATATGAAGTGATATTTTTTCGGAGCTTAACCTCCTCGCATCTTTATACTTGAACTAAATTTTGTTTGTCGATCATGATCTTGGATCGATGGCCTGATCTATCTACGATGCAACTCTTATAGCTTATCTTGTCCTTTCACTTTAAAAGGATCCGATAGTTGATGGAAATTCGGGTTTGATCTGACGATTGACGGGTATTTGGATAATAAAATTCTCAACCCTTTAGCCCCGCTTATCCTATCGTTCCACTTAAAGTGATATGACGGTTGTAAACATTCTCGAAGAAGATCAACGATCAAGGATGGTTGCGGAACCACAACTTGCGAGTGATTTAACTCGTCACCAAAACTCTGCAATTTGAAGTTGTGCACCATTGGTGAGTCAACCACAATTGTCGATCTTCAAGGCTATAAGATATGATGGTCCTGACTAATTACGGGATTGGAACTAGCGCAATATTTAATTCTCCTTCCGATCTCCGCAATCTATCCCTGCCATTGATCTAGCGATTGTGCATCCGAAGGTCACAAATCAATTTGACTTAATCTGATCTCTTGTTGGATCATCCACAATCGTCGATATCTGAGTCTATGAGATTTGACAATCTAGACCTATTGTGGGATTGGAACTAGTGAGATGTTTAATTCTTCTTTCGTTCCCCGCAATTCATCTCTATCGTTGATCTGGAAATTACGCATCCGACTGTTAGAACTCAATCTGACTTAATCTGATTTCTTGTTGGATCAACCACAATCGTTGACTTAATCTGATTTCTCCTGGTTTGTAAATATTTTTCTTTGTCACGAATTATTTGACTTGCAGGATGATTGTTTTGAGTAATTCTAGAGGAAGGATTTGATGTTATCTGTTGATTTGATTCTTCTTGAGTATTTATATCTTCATCTGAATCAGAGTCTTCTTTTTCTGATTCTTGGACATGTTCATATTCAACTTCAACTATATCCTCTATTGTTGATTCAATATTGTTCACCTCTCTTACTGGGACTCCTTCATCAACTTTTATGTCAATACAATCAAACAATTTATGCAACCTCTTATTATAGCATCTGTATCCTTTACTATTTGTATCATACCCTAAGAATATTCCTTCATTAACCCTGTCATCATACTTGCCAAGGTTTTCATTGTTATTCTTTATGTAGCACTTACTCCCAAAGACTTTGAAGTGTTTGATTGAAGCAGGTCTTCCATACCACAGTTCATAAGGTGTCTTGTCACTGTGTGGTCTAAGGTGATCTTTGTTAAGAATATGGATTGCTATGTGTATTTCTTCTACCTAGTAGGTTTGACCAATGTTCTTCTCATTCATCATTGACCTGGCCATTTGCTGAACTGTTTTGTTTTGCCTCTCAACTACTCCATTTTGCTGTGGAGTTCCTGGGATTGTGTATTCTCTTTTGATCCCATGTTTATCAAAAAAATATTTGAAATCACTTGACATAAATTCTCCTCCTCTGTTTGATCTTACAACCTTTAATCTATTTCCTGTTTGATTCTTAGTTAAAGCCTTAAATATTTTAAATTTCTCAAATGCTTTAGTTTTTTCTTTGAGAAAAGAAACCCAAGTGAGTCTGGAGTAATCATCAATGATCAACATGAAGTATTTTTCCTTCCCTGTGCCTTCCTATCTTGATGGTCCACATAAATCCATATGAACTAATTGGAGTGGTTTCTCTATTGAAGTAGAGCTATTGGATTTAAACTATGTCCTGGTTAGCTTTCCTACTTGGCAGGGTTTNTGAAGTATTTTTCCTTCCCTGTGCCTTCCTATCTTGATGGTCCACATAAATCCATATGAACTAATTGGAGTGGTTTCTCTATTGAAGTAGAGCTATTGGATTTAAACTATGTCCTGGTTAGCTTTCCTACTTGGCAGGGTTTACACACATAATCTTGTGTCTTTGATATTCTTGGAAGATCTTTTACTTCCTCAAGATTTTTGAGCTTGATTAAGTGGTCAAAGTTTAGATGTCCAAGTCTCCTATGCCATAACCAACTTTCATCATGTTTTCTTAGATGACACTCTTCTCTATCATCTTTCAACACATATACATTATTATCTGTCCTTATGCCTTTAACCACCACTTGTCCTGAGTTTACAGACTTTATCTTACAATATTTGGAAGTGAACACCACTTCACATCCTCTATCACACATTTGAATTACACTGAGCAAATTATGTTTTATCCCATCTACAAGTAGAACATCCTGATATTTTCCTTTATTGTTACTCAAACTCACCATCCCTTTACCCTTGATTTTACCTAGTTCATCACTTCCAAAGGTCACATTTCTTGTTTTTATTTTACTTATAGACAAAAACTTATCCTTGTATCCATTCATGTGCTTGGAATGACCACTGTCTATATACCAGGGGTCTTTTTGTTTTTGAGTTGAAAGTACTAGACCACATTTTTCACTATCTTTCTTTTTCCATGTGCTGACATTTTTGGCTAAGGGTTTTATCCTTAGATCTGCTTTGTAATTCTTTAGATGACATTTTTCATCTTTGTGGCCAAAGTTATGACGATTATAGAATTTGAGCTCATTGTTCAATAGGTCAAAGTGATTGGTGCAACTTTGTATACTCATTGGTTGTTTAGTCCTATGTTGCAAAGATTGTTTATTTCTTGATCTCCTCAGTTGCCTGTCTCTAAACTTAATTTGACAATTTGCAATCTTATGAACAAAATTAGAGAAGTAAAAATAGTAACCATGGAATAAATTCCGGTACCTGAAGGATGGCCTTATTCTTGGAATTTGTTGCTCCATCTTCTGATATCTTTTTTTTTTTATTAGGGATCATCTTGTCTTTATTAGCTTCTGGTGGCAGAGTACTCACATGGTCTTATTGTCTGCTGACTTGGAAATTGATCATATTTACTGGCTCTTTTCTTTTTGGCTATTTACTACTTAAACCACTTACATAGCCTAAACCAATATTCAACAAAGGAGATCTTTCTTTTCTCAGAATGTCGTTTAGTTCTGCTGAGTCTTTACTGCTTGGAAGATTTTGGAGATATAATGCTTTAAAATTCTCCATCTCTTTCCTGGTTTTTACTACCTCTTCTTCCAAGGCTTCACATCTTGCCTTATTCTCTGATAATTGTTGTTTCAAAATGTCCTCTATTTTCTTTGCCTCTTCTAATTCCACTTTTAGCAGGAAAAAGTCTTCATTAGGTTTTTTACTGTCTTTCTCGAACTGTATCAACAATTGTTTTTGCTTTTTCTTCTTAAATCCGAGTCTAGCAATTTCTTCTAGGGCACTGATCAGTTCTCCTTCGAAGTCAACCACAACTTATTCATCATTAAAATCACTTCCTGTTCTTTTATTATCATAATCCTCTTTGGCCATAAGCATAAATTCATTAACCTTATCTTCACAAGAAGAATCACTATCTGTGTCTCCTAAAGAGTCATCATTGTTTACACATAAAATTTTATTTTTACCAAATCTCTTGGATTTGTACTTCTCTTCATATTCAAAGTTATGGTCCTTCTTATTGTGTGGACACTTAGATGCAAAGTTACCTATCTTTCCACAGTTAAAAAATTTGAAGGGAAGCTTGCCTTGGTACTTGCCTGATCCTTTCTTTAGTCTTCTCACAAATTTTGCTTCAATTTCATCAGGTTCTCATTCTTATCTTCTTTAAATGATTCTTCTCTAGAGGTGGGTTTATCTTTACTAATCCTGATTTATAAGTAGTTAGAGTTCCTATAATTTGATCAATAGACAAAGTTGTAAGATCATTCAGTTCTTCTATTGAAGATACTTTTGGATTAAATCTATTTGGTAGAGATCTTAAAATATTCTGAACTAAAAATGCATCTTCAATCTTCTCACTAAGATCCTTCATGGAATTCACAATCTCCTCAACTCTTAAGAAAAAATGATTAATTGTTTCATCCTCATTCATCTTTAGTTGTTCAAATTTCAATCTATATGTCTGAAGTTTGGCATCTTTTACTTTCTCATTTCCTTCATAACTACTAATGAGTTTATCCCACATCTCTTTAGTAGAATCAAGCTGCATTACTTTTACAAATTCATCTTCAGCAAGCCCACTCAAGATAACATTCATTTCCTTTTCATTGAAGCTAAATTCTAACTTATCATCTTTGGAAGCTATCACAACAGGTTTTGTATATCCAGTCTTTACAACATCCCAAACATCAACACCTAAGGCCATAATGTATGTTCTCATTCTAACCTTCCAGAAAGAATTTTTTTTCCATCAAACAGAGGAGGCTTATTTGTCGAAGTTCCTTCATGACTTGTCATGTTTAAGCTTACTGATCTACCTTTAAATAAAAGGAACTAGCTCTGATACCAATTGTTGGAAATACTAAGAAAACTTAGGGGGGGGTGAATCAGTTATTACTGTGCTTAAACAATTTTATGCCTATTAAACTATTATTAATCTTCTCCAAGTGATCATCAAGATTATGCAAGTCATGAACAATAGAAATAGTAAACATCAATCACACATATGATATACACAGAGAAAAAAATTCAAGAGGAAACCCATAAAGGGAGAACACATCTTCTCATTCAAATCATAGGAAGTCTTTTATGTTTTGTACATCATCTGTATTTGGGAACCAACTCAAAATGAGGCTACAACCTCTTCTTTAACAACATGCAACTTATTGAGAGCACCAACCCTCTGGTTTCTCTAGCACCCACTAAAAGTAAGAACCAACTCCCTGAGTGTTCCAACACCAACTGGATGGAAGCACCAACTTCCAGTCACACAGGAACCAACCTGTATAACAGAGAACAATGGTTCTCCCTTGAACCACCCTACCACCCTGGTTTTTCTCGCTCCAACCAGATGGAAGCTACAACTCCCAGTCTCATCACTGTTCTCATACACTGCTTTGATCTTCCTGCATCAACGTGTTCCTATTGCTTGTATCTTCTTGTGCATGCCTGTTCAACTTCTCTTCTTCCTTTTATGCTTTGTGCTACTTCTTCATCCTTTACATTGAGTCTCTGATCTTCCCTTCAGATCATGAATTGCATCACCTCCTACACACATGCATCACTATCGAAAAATCACTCTATTCTCTTTGTTCTGTATGTTTTTCTCACGTCGAGTCCTCTACCTGATCATCATACAAATACTTCATATTCCCTGGCGGTTATACTATATTTGTTCATCATCAGTGGCAGTTATCCAAAGATTCTTTGGTTTCTCTAGCAGTCACAACTCTTTGTATTCTCTGTAAGTTACAACTAGTCAATTATGGATTCTTTGGCTTCTAAGCCCCTTCCTTCACGTGACCACCGACGGTGACCATACACCTGATCGAAAGACACTTCGATTTCTTGGTCTAGAGAGTGCTAGCTCCCTTTTTTCTTCAATATGACCTTGGGTGATAAGATTCATGTGACCATGCGATTGCGGGTGCGTCCATAGGTTGTTTGAGGGTAACCCTCTTTTCACCCCACAATTCAATACAAATCTCCACGTATGCCTTTTGAGATACCGTGGTTTTAATTGCGGCCCGCTTACGAAAAATTAAGACCCGAGCATGTTTTGGCCCTACAATCCAGCGTGATCATCGATATTGAGATCTCTGACAGATTCCTTCGATCAATGGCTTCGATCAATATTCCTTTCCCACTTTCTTTCCTCCATCCATGCACAATCCTTAGTCTTAATGACCAAGTAACATGTGGCCCTCCAAACCGACGGACGAGATCGATTTCACCTTTCGGGCTTCGGGAGTCTCGATTCTCAAACTCTGCTTTCACCATAGTTCTTCCACTTGGAATTCATGATCTATCGACACATGGTATTCTCGAATCAGACAGTCACAATCCCTTCGGGTATTCTGGGTTTGAGAGTCTCAACTCTCAACTTTCTTCCTTCCTTTTATTTTTCCCAGAGTGTTCCAATCCGGAGTACATAATCTATTGACATGTGTCCTCCTACAGATCGACGGTCCTCAACTCCTTTGGGTATTTGACCTTTCAACCAGATTGGATGGTTTATTTCACAGAAACAAATCAATGGTCATATTTGATCCTTACACTCATCCTTTCATTGTTCAATATGATGGCTAGGACTTAATCAAACATTGAGATGGACGGTTGTCGGAATTTCACCCTTCAGAACTTTGGGATTTCAAATTTTCAAATATACACTATCTTTCCACTGTACTATGATCAATGGTTAAGAATACACCCAAAGTGATCTTTCCGATCAGACGATTGTGTCCTTGTTGACGTGGTCTGCCACACATCCTTGATGACATGTTCTACCACATATCCTTGCTGACATGGTTTGCTGAAGTGATCTCCCATATGTCCTTTGTTGACGTGGTTTTCCACATGTCCTTGCGGATGAGGTTTGATGACGTAGATTTCCCTATTCTAACGGTCNTGTTCTCCAAATTTGATGGTCCTTATTCATTTCAGATTTCCGACTCTCCGGGCTTCAGGTTTTTCAAATCTCAAACTGAAAAATATGAAGTGAGATTTTTCTGGAGCTTAACCTCCTCGCATCTTTATACCCGAACTAAATGTTGTTCATCAATCATGATATTGGATTGATGGCTCAATCTGTCTACGATACAACTCTTCTAGATTATCTTGTCCATCCACTTTAAAATGATCCGACGATTGACATGAATTCGGGTTTGATAGGACGACTGATGGGTATTTGGATAATCAAATTCTCAACCCTTTAGCCCCGCTTATCCTATCCTTCCACTTAAATTGATCCGATGGTTGTGAAGATTCTTGAAGAAGATCAACAATCAAGGATGGCTGCAGAGCCACAAATTGTGAGTGATTTAACTTGTCACCAAAAATCTGCAATTTGAATTTGTGCATCGTTGGTGAGTCAACCACAATCATCGATCTTCGAGGTTATAAGATCTGATGGTCCTGAATAATTGCGGTATTGGAACTAGCATGATATTTAATTCTCCTTCCGATCTCCACAATCTATCCCTATCGTTGATCTGACGATTGTGCATCTAACGGTCACAACTCAATCTGACTTAATCTGATCTCTTGTTAGATCAACCACATTCATCGATATCCGAGTCTATGAGATCTGATGATCTAGACCAATTGCGGGATTGGAACTAGCGAGATGTTTAATTCTTCTTTCACTCCCCGCAATTCATCCATGTCATTGATTTGGAAATTGTGCATCCGAGGGTCACAACTCAATCCAACTTATTATAATCTCTTGTTGGATCAACCACAATCATCATTATCTGATTCTATGAGATCTGATGATCTAGACCAATTGCGGTATTGGAACTAGCGAGATGTTTAATTCTTCTTTCGCTCCCCACAATTCATCCCTCCCATTGATCTGTCTTGCAGATCTAACGGTCACAATCCTCCAACAGTCATCAAGCCCATGATCACTCATATGACTAACATCCATTATATGAGATGATCAACGCCATCAATTTCTTTATCAGATGGCTATTGAGGCTTCTCACACTGAGCTTACGCTTTTCCTTCCGAGATTTGATCTCTACATACTATTCTCTCCTCCTCCTAAGCTTACATTTTTTATTTCGAGATTTGATATCTTCTTACTATTCGCTCCTCCTCCGGAGCTTATGCTTTTCCTGTTTTCCATCATCGTTGTTGTTCTTTCCATCAATGACAAACACACTCTTCCTGTAAAATATACCAACAGGTCTAACTAGAAGAAGACTCCTAATCCAACTGTAACAAAGATATAGTTAGGAGACACTCATTAATTGAGAATTTGGGGAACAAAGGGACAACTAAGAGTGAAAATAGGAACACATTGGAGAATGTGAGGGAAACTGACTTCTTAATTAAATTAAAAATGGTATTTACTTGTGCAACATGGGGAGAGTGTGACAAGTGTGTGGGTTAATATTACTAATTAAATTAATTAAAAAGATAATTAATTGTGCATGAGGACTTGTGTCATTTGGGATATTTCTATAAAACAAATGGTGTAGAAGGAAAATGGATCTCAATTGTTCTCAGTAATGTTATGATGCCAAAATGGTTTTGACTATGTTTTACTCGTGAGAGTTGGGATACCAATATTAGAAGAGTGGAAGCTCTACCTTGCGAGGAAATCCTAGAAGCTATTGTTGTTGGTTTTTGTGTGTGTCCCCTTTGTAGCTCGGGGGGATAAGGGGGAAGAATAATACCTCTAGAGTTGGATGGGAGTGTTGTAGGAAAATTCCCCTGTGGACAGGTGAATATCCCCTTAGACTCTAAATCCCTATACCAAGACAGAAAAGTGAAAATGGACACTAACATTCCTTTGAATCTAACTAACTAATCAGAAAGATAAGGAGAAGGAATAAAGTGTGATGCACCTTATTATGATGTTTTTCCTCAGTGCTCCAACTTGAGCTTGATCTCTAGTCTCCTTAACACTATTTGACACCTGCAATGCAATGGACAACAAGACAAAAAATTCCTACTCTACTCTATAAAATTAGTCCATTCAAATCCATATATAAGACAAACATATGTAAAGATACATAGGTTAGAAGGAAAAAGGCCAAGAAATATATTAATGAGAACTCTTAAAGAAATACTTACATACTGTAGATGCAGTTGCAACATCTTCCCCAAGTCCTCGTCATCCAGTCCTTGCACAAAGCTCCCAAAATCATAGGTTTGATATCCTAAATCTTTCTCCCAAGACCATAGGTTTGATACCTCAAATATCCACACTCTTGTCCATGGAAAACCCTCATTATATAAGATTTGGAGGATTAACCACCATGGAGAGGATCACTCATCAGATCCACTAAAATGGGACCTCTAAGATATTTAGGGAGAAAATATCTCTTAAGGATTTTAGGTAGGAAATATCTCTCAAGGATTTTAAGGAGGAAATATTTCAACCATCCATGAGATCCTCCACCTTCCCTAAAAATTAGGAAACCAAATTTGAGGTGGATTCTCACACTTAATTAATTTATTTTTCATGAATATTAATAATAATTCATGTGAACTTGGTATTTTGGCCTTCATGTAATATATCTTTCCTCCACATTGACTAGGGATTGTGACATAGGTTTATCCATGGTGTCAAGGTGTATGGGACACTTATATAACACTTACGACACTTAGGACAAGGTACCTAGGTGTGAAAATTTCATGTTTAACAGAATTCCCCCTAAAGTGTGAGGTCAGAAGAGAGAATGATGGACAAAACACTTTACAAATATTTAATGCAAGGGTGTGGAGTTGGAGAACTTGAAAGAAGCTGCAAACAACCATCAAACAATATTAATATATGTTTCATTTCTGAGGCAAGCATACCTATGCTCAGAATACGAGATGACTCAAAGAATGGACACCGACCAATACACTGCGGATCCATGAAAAATATTGATTAAGGATATGGCCACCAAAGATACAATGTGGATCCATACCTCCATGACATGAACTAATTGTAGACACAAAAAATATACAGTGGAGCTACGAGATGATAAAACATAGACACAAACCAATACAATGTGGATCTATGTGACAATCTATACATCAACATGCTCAAATGATCTCCTTCACATCCTGGGAAAAGCAGTTTAACAAAGTGAATGCTCAATCCAGGGTATTCGTCCCAATCCCGATGTTATACAAATCTATCCATGTGAATAGATGTTTTGATGTCAAACATGGTAGAAACCACTTGATTACCGGTCATTGAGGTAAACCATTAACAAGTGTGAGGGAAATCACCAATGATGTTAATGACTCCCAAAGTACCCTGGTACATTCCAACGAATGTGAATAAATGAGCTGAGGTCAAACATTTGTGGAATCATCTAATCAGAGGTCAATGATGTAAACCTACTGTCAGAGGTGAGGAGGCCTACCATTGAGGCATGCATGTCCCAAGTTACTGAATGGTTTCTAAGTCTAATTCCCAGATGATGTGTTGAAGTCGACAAGAAAATACTCATCGAAGGAGGGCCTTGATGTATCCCCCATCATCGACACGAAATTGACATAGGAAAGTGATGTAAGATGGTGAATCAAATGAGTATGGACTAACACAGGAAATGGAAATTGGGAATACTGTAGATGGATGGTTTGAAGTGAAATTTCCCTTGAACATGATGAGGCACAACGACTGACTTGGAAGCATTGACTCCACGAGTACCAAGAATGTAATGTGACGACAATAAGAGCACTCTTCAATTGGATGAAAAATTATGGCGACAAATGGGATTTGTATGACTTAGAGACAAGAAAATTACCCAACTGTAAGATGCGATGCAAATAGGTTCCATGTTCAAGGGTGACAAAATCTTCCATAAATAATTATCACGAACTTGACCCACTTCCTTCAATTCCCCCCCCACCCAGATAGATGAGTGCCTCCTTTTAATTTAACAATCTCGAGGAGGGTAACACACGCTCGATATAACGTACCTTCGGTAAATTCCTCTTCCTTTGTTTAACGAAATGGAAGAAGTAAGGGTTCATCCCCATATAGGTCCTTCAATGTGTAGTTTAGTGAGTCCAGAGAAGGAAAAATCGGTGGTTTTTCATGTTTAGAGAGTCTGAAAAGAGCTTAAGGTGACTCCATGGTTGTCCTTTTTCATAATTTTAGTCTCGCGAGGATGAAAAAGTGATAAAATAGCACTCAAAAGATTCCCTTTCAAACCTTTTAACGAGTGTGAAAGGAAGGAAGATCACTCGACAATATTTTCATCTTTAGAGAGTCTGAAAATAGATTAAAGGAGACTCTGGGGGGTTCCTTTTTCATATAACCTTTACAAGTACGAAAAAGTGATAAAAGTATACTTGGTTACATTCTCATGTATTTACGAGCACGAGAAAGAACAAAGACTAAGCTCGGTATTGGTTTCATTTTTACAATCTTGAAAAAAAATTAAACGTATTCTTGTAAATTCCCAACATGATTTCCAAAGGTAGGGATACCCATGGATGGTTGGTACTCTGCTTCCAGCTTGCGAAGCTAGCAGATTAACTCTAGAATGATAATCAAATGCTGAAGACATGCCCCTTCAAGATTTCATTCACTGACTTTAAGGTTATCACCAATTTTTGTACTAGATGGAGAAAAAGGATAAGGGCAGATGAAAGGAAGGTTCAAATACAAGACCTAACGAAAGACTCGACTCGATATCTATGAGATCTAGCTAAAGATTTGACTTATTAGGAGAGGTGACTGTTTTATTTTTTAATGAGCTTGACACAAGAAAATAACTATGCTTAGGACCTTTGTTTCATTTTTTAATGAGATTTATACAGAGAAGAAAAACTATGCTCAAGGTTTTGGGTTCAATCCCCATATTTCTGTTTCATTTTTTAATGATCTTGCTACAGAGAGGCAAACTATGCTCATAGCTTCTATTTCATTTTTTAACAAGCTTTCCACAAAGAAGGAAAAACTATGCTCATAGCTTTTGTTTCATTTTTTAACGATATTTCCATAGAGAAGAAAAACTATGCTCGTAGATTCTTCTTGATCATGGATTCAAAGAGGACAATGCTCTGGAAGGAATACATGTTAAGGGACAAACGACAATCATGGCTTCCAAGATATCTTCGCTAGATGGAATAAAATCACTCCATAAGGAATACATGTAGACGACCTTGATAAGGGTAGATCTGGATCTAATATCCCTATCAAAGAGATGGCCATGCCAACTATCGAATCTAATTCAGGAGAAGGGAGAGATTCCCTCTTGTGCGGGGTTGACTGCATGGGGCAGGTCATTACATAATTGACCTGAGGTGGGGCGAACATCATTGGCATGTATGGAAAATTCAGGGAAGGTGGATGGTTGACCATCAGATGAGGGTCAATGAATGAAAGCCGATCAATCATTACTATTTTCTGTTGTGATGAAAACACATCACTTGAAAGAGAGTGGACACAAAATCTCTCATAATGTAGACATAGTCTCACCCAAGGAGCAGGTTAAAGTCCAAGGGGTCGTGAACTACCATCACATTGACATAGATCTTTTTTCCTCCCAAAGTAACTGGAAAATGAGGAAGGATCTCTAAAGGTTGACTAGCTCGTTTTTCAAAGGTCAACAAATTCTGATTCACAGGCGCAAGCTGCGGGGAACCAAAATATTGCCAAGCATTTGTGGATAAGATGCTAACAGAAGCACCTTCATCTATTATAGTGTTAGGAATATTATTATCACAAACCTGCACGATGATTTGGAAAGGCACGTGAGAGGGAAGATGGGGTTCTGTCAAATGATTCCAATTAATAGATATCATATGATTGCTTGAAGGGGGTGCCATCAAGACGGGCGGAGTTCCCCCTTGTTCGGGTGAATCAATATTAATGAGGTAGACCTATGAGAAATTATCATTCTTTAAATGAGGAGTGGGATCGACTGATGACGAAACCAAATCGATCACTTTGGTTTCACTCTTCAAAGGAGGAGTGGGATCGATTGATGATGGAACTGGTCGACCACTTTGGCACTCTTCAAGGGAGGAGTGGTGTTGGGCCCTTTATTTTTGGGACAAGGAATTGTGTGAGTTTTGGCCAAGTACGAGTTGTGAAAGCTTCATAAGAAGAGAAACAACAAAACAAGGAGAAGCAACATAAATCAGTTGCAAAAGACCTCTCAACGCCAACTAAGCAACAACAGTTGCAACAAAACAAGAAACCGTGCAAGACGAGACAAAATACACAACCTAGATTATATATAGGGATGAACATGATTGTAAAAGGGTTGGTTAGCTATGGGTTCAACTGAATTGTGATCAATTTCAACCTGATCTTTCCCTCTCTATTAGGTTGTTGTCGGCTGAGTCAAGTCAAGTCCCGAGTCTGTAATGTAATCGATATACCAATTTGAGAGTCAGAGCTCTGTGACATGAGTCCAGATCCAGAAGTTTGTAATAGATCACTGCTGAATGGTTCTGAGATTGTAAATGAAGAAAGATTCTTAAGATAATATAAAGAAGGATCTAAATTTTCAAAATATGCTATGTCTTCTTGTATTTTACTCGTGCATTATAGTAATTATTTATGGTTTATGAGTTCCTCATGACAGTTTTGTGTTTAGATGCTTATTCACAACGTAAGTAGGTTAGATTATTGCACACATAAGATTCATATATGTTCAATAGGTAGATGTCTTGCACAAGATCAAGATGAGTCTTGAAGGTTCTGTGAATCCTCCTAATTCTTTTCCTTACCCTTCCCTATCTATTTGTCTCAACAAGGCTTCGGGTGAGACTTCTTCTCTTCAGAGGAGATGAAAATGCCAACACTCTAGAATACTCAGTACCTTTTGTTGTTAACCTAAGAGGGACCCTGGTCTGATCAAACTTGTGCCAACAAAATGGTTTTGTTGTTGGGACCTGTGTTAAAAGGGAACCTGTAGGGAGGATTCTTCTGCGGATCCATAGATCTAGTATTGACCAATGGTGGGAAATAAACTGTGACACATTCATATGGAAAGAAGCAGAACTGAGGGGAAAATCAATGGAAGATACCCATGAAGAATTGTTTTACTCAGAAATATCAAGCGACCAGTATGTGATTTTCTGGGTTACGTTTCTGAAAGAAATTTTCCACTGGATAAAGAGGATCCAAGAAGCTCTATAGTTCCAAGAACGAGTGAAGATGATTTGTGGTTGGGACGCCGAAAATGTAGCAACACTTCATCGGCTGGATGGTCTAGTCATGCATGCAATTGATTTCTGGGTCAATGCCACATTAAAAGAATATATTATCAAGTTTGTAGCTGAGAACCACCAATATTTTTCATGCTCAAAGGCAATTTTCAAGAAAGATGCAAGGGGAAGACTGTTGATAGAAATCCCCCTGTGGATTAATGTTTTCTTGATGGAAGAGGGGAAGTTGACTATGTCCCTGACTGATATGGCAACGAAAAAACCCTTGCTTGGGGTAGGGTGAGGCTGGGGTAGAGTTATGTCCTGAGAAAGGGGAAGGGTTCTTTGAAAAATGGGGGGAGAACAACAAGAAATGGACTCAAGAGACAAATGAGATTTGAAGAGAGCCACCATAATTGAGAAGTGGTGGTGCAACAAGATCAATAAAGAAGCAAGACAGTTTGAGAATTTGCAGAAGGAATTGAGACCAGGAGAAGTAGAGGAAATATGGATGAAAGAGTTGCGGAAGATGAGAAGACAGGAAATACTTGCGAGTCAAATATTAAGTGAGAGAGAAACGCAGAGAGAAATAAGTCCCCAAGATGTTTCAAGAGAAGGAGAAGGTGTATACGTAAGAGAGGAGGAATCCAACAAAAATCTTGAAGAAGAAAGAGAAGATTCAACCCCGATAACAGAAGAGATCGAGAATATGGCCGAATATATCGTTCCAGTGGAAGAAAATGAGACCACCCAGATCAAAGAAAAACGCCTCGAAGCCAGTGGTGCCAACCCCGAATCACCCATACCCCAAGTGTCTTCTATACAAGTGGTAAGTTCGATACTACCTTCTCATGCTAGTTCTGTTCCAGTACAATTAGTTAGTCAGTCACAACTAGGAAGTGCGAGCACAAGGAGGATATTGGGATCCCACGGTAGATCACAAGTAGGACCATTAGGTTTTATTTTGATAAGAACAACAAGATCATCAATGGCTGTCCATGCAAGAGGTTCAATTTCTCGATACCCATAATTTTGGGGTAAGGGAGATGAATATGTTGAGCAGCAATGGTTCTTGTGTGAATCCATCTGGACATCCAGAGGGACTCCATATGCGAATAAATTGGTCGAGTTCCAGACTACCTTGAGAGGTTAATCTCTCAAGTGGTACATGAATATCATTGCGCTAGGAGTTCCAGGAATGCAAGGTCAAGCGTTCACTCTTGGCTAGGTAAGGAAAAGGTTCATAGCAGATTTCAAACTACCTCAGTCAGAACAACAATATTTGTCTAAGCTACATGAGATCCAAGAATGGGAAGGTGAATCATCCTAGGAATACAACCAAAAGTTTAAAGATGCCATAGGGAGGTTATCATATCCAATCCATGAGGAACATCACAGGGAATGGTATATCCAGGAATTTCTACCTTTGACCAAGATTCTGCTAACACATTAGTGGATAGCCACATTAACAGATGCCTTGGAACAATCGCTGAAGATTGAAGCCATAGAGGGATACCCTAGGATCTTGAGAGTGACCAGAACCCCAGTAGATGCAAACTTGGTGCAACTACAAGGGAAAATATCAGTGCTTATGTTAAGAACCAAATATCAATATAGCATAGAAAACCTCAGAAAGAGAACTCAACGCCTTTAAAAAGAGATAATTTCAGATAATAAGCCTCTTCAAGGGGGAAACCTCTTTTTGCCCCACTTAAATGTTCAAGTACAAGATGATTCAAAATGAAAATGTCTCCTTGGTATATATAGGAGACTAGGAGGTATAATTACAACTAATGGCCCAAAGCCGACATAAATAAAACAACATTACTAATATAATATGCCCCAATTAAGGGGTAATGAGCCAATATTAGGGATTAACATGCCCCTCCCCTTGAGACAAGTGTTGTCTGCAACGCTTGAGTAAATCTAGATGCTTCTGTATAAAAGACTCATCTTCCCAAGTGGAATCTTCAGCCGGTAGTTTCCTCCATTTAATGAGATACTCTGAAATGGATCTATTCCTCAACTGGCAATTTCTTGTGTCCGTGATGGCTTCAGGATCCAATATGGTTTTTCCTTCTTCGTAAAGTTCTGGAAATATAGTTTGAACTAGGATCTTGTCTCCTATAACCTTCTTTAAGCATGAAACATGGAAAACTGGGTGCACTCATGAAGATGCACACAGCTCCAATTTGTATGCCATAGTACCAATATTTTGCAACACCTTATAAGGGACATAGTAATTTGGTGATAATTTATTATCCTTCTTGGCTTGCTTGAGGGACATCTGTTTGTATGGTTGTAGTATTAAAAATACCCAATCACCTACTTCAAAAATTCTTTCACTACGATGTTGATCTGCTTGTTATTTCATGCGATTCTATGCCATGGCCAGGTTGTCCTTTAAGATTTGGGGAACTTGTTGTTGATTCTCAATGTGATCTTCCACTGCTTGAACCTTAGATTTTTCTTTTAGAGAAGAAGTGATGAAAGGAGGGTGGTATCCATAAAGTGCCATAAATGGTGTCATTTTTGTTGCAGTATGAAAGGAAGTGTTATACCACCATT
>SNQJ01S0081935.1:16581-29649 GCA_010110895.2 Picea sitchensis
GGGCAACCTCCTTTTACCCCACATAAATGTTCAAGTACAAGATGATTCCAAATGAAAATGTCTCCTTGGTATATATAGGAGACTAGGAGGTATAATTACAACTAATGGAATAAAGCCGACATAAATTAAATAAAATTACTAATGTAATATGCCCAAATTAAGGGGTAATGAACCAATATTAGGGCTTGAAACTTACCAAATCTCTTTACCATCACACCAAAGCATTGTTGCTTAACCATATACGTGGGCATATGCATTTAACCTTGGTATAAGGTTTAGTCCATGGAAAAAAAAGGTCAAGGGCCTAAGTCCTTGACCTTGGTTATATGTATTGTAATGTGACCATAATACTCGAGCGAAGGGTCATTTAAAAACTTTGGTTAAAACCATATAACAAACACACCACATATATCCATACGTTATAACAACGTGCCAACAAAGGAGGGGATCACAGAGGATGGAACCTGCGACCTCCCCCATATAATGCCATGCATTAACTGTTGAGCCAAAGGCACCTCTTGTTAAGGCATGGCCACAACCTTATATTTGTTGCCGAGCGATAGTTATGGGTGGAGGTTAAGGGCCCACACCCTATTTAATGGAACGCAGTATGAGGCAAAGGATAGACTCATGATTATTCCTAGTACGATCTTGAAGTTCATACCCAAGGGTAACTAGACTTGGATACGACACCATAATGTGTGCCACGGGGTTCCGATATGGAATTTTATGAACTTTATACTCATTTTTAGTGAAATTTCGCAAGGAATTCGATGGCATACTTTGTTTCTGAGTTTGAGCAATGCAGAAAAAGGTCATTGTAAAACACAAGCATTTGAGCATTAATAAATAGGTCTCTATTGGAATCAGACTTAGAGACATAGCCCAAATTAGGTGGACTCCGTTATCAAACTTGTGTATGTGATTTTAATATTGTTGTTCTATTTCCACTCAGTTATTTTGGAATTTGTTTATCATTTAAGTGTATTTGGATAGATAAGTATTTCACATATAAATTGTAAACAGTCAAGGGACCATTTTTAGTTCGAAGATCAAATAGATTTTTATATGTATGGAAGATTAAGAAGCATCTATGGATTTTTCGGATCACCTCTTCGACTTGCTGTCAATTACTTAGAATTTGACTTTGCCCGGTCGATCCACCTCGACCTTTGACTTTCACTACATAGAATATAACAACTCAACATTATCCCACTTGTTGTCTTCTTTGTTGAAACCGAGAGATTCTTGAACTCTCGTTCATAGACCTAGGGTAGAAATGCCCATTGTCTCTCTACACCAACATAACTTCACAACACTCACATGCTTGGTCAAATAGTCTGCTATGTTTTTGAACATGTCTACTTTCTCTAGTAGTACCTTGTTTCTTTCCACCATGTCTCTCACGAAATGGTATTGTACATCAATATGCTTAGTCTTGGAATGATAAGCTGGGTTCTTTGCTAGAGATATTGCACTTTGACTATCACAACTTATCTTCATAGTTCTCTTCTCACAACTGATTCTTGAACACAATAGTTGCAGCCATACTACTTCTTTTCTTCCATGAGTGGCTGCCATGTATTCAACTTTTGTTGTTGACAAGGATATGATCACCTGTCTCTTACTCATCTAGCTGATTTCTCCATCGAGCATCTTGAACACATATCCATTGGTTGAACTTCATCGATCTGGATCTCCAACCCAGTTGGCGTCAACAAAGACATGTACATCTAATTCATTGTCACCGCCAGTTTTACCTTGATAACATATAGCATAATATTTTGTGGCACACAAATACTTGAATACTCTTTTAACAACTATCCATTTCTCCTTTCCAGGTGTCGACATGTATCTTCTGAACACTCCCACTGCATGGACAATGTCTGGTCAAGTGCATACCATCACATACATTAGACTACCAACAACACTTGCATAGGGGACTTGTGCCATATCCTTTATTTCTTCCCATGTCTTTGTACATTGTTCAACAATTAGTCTTGCTCCCACATGAATTGGAACCTTTACAAGTTTGCAATCTTGCATGTTGACACACTTCAAAACTGTTTGAATATACATCTTATGGTTCAACCAGAGGTTCCTAGTTGCTCTATCTCTTTTGATCTCCATTTCTAGAATGAATTTTTGCTGCACCGAGATCCTTCATGTCAAACTTGGAGGATAGATGCTTCTCCACGTCCTTTGTTGTGTTCATGTTGTTTTCGATCAACAACATGTCRTCAACATATAATGCTACATATATGAAATTCCCACCTTCTTCCTTGGAATATATCCAGTGATCAACTTTGCTTCTCACAAATCCCAAACTAAGGATGTATGTGTCAAACTTTTGGTACCACATCCTTKGTGATTGTTTTAAACCATAAAGGGATCTTTTCAAATTGCACACCAAATATTTCTTGACCCTTACTACAAATCCGTCAGGTTGTTTCATGTAGATTTTTTCTTCCAGATCCCCATGTAGGAACATTGTCTTCATATCCATCTGTTCTATTCCTAGATCAAATGCAATATAAAGAGACATTAGTACTCTAATGGAAGTTAATTTTTCAACAGGGGAAAAAATCTCATTGAAGTAGACTCCTTCAACTTGGGAATATCCTTTTTTTGCCGATCGAGCTTTGAATTTCTCATGGGGGCTTCACTAGGAAAACAATATCATATCACGTCTGTTCATATTGGGGGTCAAAAACTCAATAAAAACCCAAGTCAATATATTGGAGAGTATGAAGGGGTGGACGTTTTTTTTTTAATAATATACTTAAATATGGTATTATAGGGGGGGTGGGTTAGGTATTTGGGCGGGTTGTGAGAGGTCCAAACAAGATAAAAAAATATAAAAAATAGATGGAAAAATCATTCCCAAGCTCGTCGAGCCCCGTGACTATTTATTGAGCCCCCATACTGTTCGAAATCCATTGGAAACCCTAGATAGAGCCCTATTTGGCTTCAATTACATCATTATTCAATAGGTTTTCTCTCCTCAATGGATTTCAACAACTTATATGTATCCCTTCTTCACTATTCAATGGATTTTGGTAATACACATCCCCTCTTCACTCTTCAATAGATTTTTGGCAGCCCCACACAACCCCTCTTCACTCTTCAATGGATTTTTGGTAGCATGCAACCCCTCTTCACTCTTCAATGGATTTTTGGTAGCCCTACGCAACCCCTATTCACTCTTCAATGGATTTTTGGCAGCCCCACGCAACCCCTCTTCTAGGTAATTTTTTTGAAATTGATCGAAATTAGCTTGCACCTAGAGTTTGATATGGGGTTTAGTTCACACATGAAGTTTTGGTTTTATTCACTATTACTAGCATAATATTCTAAGAATTGTGCAGGATTTAAAATGTGAGAAGGCCTACCTACAATGATATATCACATTTGAAACAATATTATTTGTTCCTTCAAGAAAAATTCAAATACTAGATATGGGCACCTGCAAGCCAGGGCTACATGAGCCAGAGTGCACAAATTTTTCTTCTCTTCCTATAACTTTCACACCAATTGTTTATTTTTATGATTTTCCTTTTGTTCAACCCATAAATATTGCCATTTTTCTTTTGTCTCCATATAAAATGTGTCCCATCATTCCCTCATATTTTGAATGGTATGCCTATGCTCTTATAATTAAATCTTGCATGAATCAAAAGATTCAACAACCTTCTTCCACTTGGCGACCTCAACTTGCAATAAAGTAATATTTTCATTGTCGAGGGAAAACCTCACATTCTCTAAGATCTTTATCATTGGGATGGAAATT
Source organism: Picea sitchensis (assembly GCA_010110895.2). Lineage (NCBI taxonomy): Eukaryota > Viridiplantae > Streptophyta > Pinopsida > Pinales > Pinaceae > Picea > Picea sitchensis. Next base: position 20,372 of record SNQJ01S0081935.1, read on the forward strand.
GGCAGTTCCTCCATCTGGAATTGAATACCCCTAAGGATATCATTCCCTTTCATAGTTAGTTCTATAGTAATGGTGAATTGTATTTGTAAATATGTAGAAGTGGTAGCAAAATTTTTTCCTAAAGAATCATCAAGGTCCAATGATTCAGTAGTAGGATCAACCATAGCAATGTCAAAAGTAACATTCTCTGTAGATTTTGTAAATTGTGATGAAAATCACCTTCCCAGAGAGTGGAAGTTGGTTTCTCAATATCTTCAATGGCATCTACTAGAATGTTCAATTTTGACATATTTTTGAATTTCCTTAGTTTTTCCTTAATAGAAATCAATATTCGGTATAAATTGTTGTTTACCCTACACAATTTTCAATTCATCCTTAATAAAGAAGAATAAGAGGGTTTCTATTGGTAAAAGGGCTTATTGAATTGATGATTTAATGTCATAACTATTTTGATTGGTTGGCTAGCTTCAAAAGGTTCATCTGTTGCATCCAAAGGGTTTGGTTTTGGTGGATATTTTGTAGCTAGACTAGTGCTATGTCTTGTATCACTTTGTGATGTAGTAGCTACAATGGATTTTGCAACATGCATGGATTAGGTTCAATAGCATCTAACGTTACCACATAGAGGAGCTATGCTCCCCGCACACCTATCCTTTCTTGGATTAGGAATAATAATAATATATTCATCAGAGTCTCTAATACCAATTGTTACTCCCCTTGCTTCATCTTCACCTTGCTACTGGAATTCCTTGTACTTTAACCCACTTAAGTAACCTGGACAACACACCAAAAACTGTATTAGTGTTCCCCTTATAATCAATGGACAAGCCGTATACCTGTATTTTAGAAATCCATTTCTGTTGTGTTGGTGTTAGATCCTTTTGTTCTAGTAAATACTTCAAACTGTCATGATTTGTCCTCACTGTCCAATGTGAACTTAGAACCAAGTAAGTACTTCATGAACATTGCCAATGCATGTATGATCACCAAAATTTGTTGATCATACATAGACATAATTGTTTTCTTTATTTGTCATTGTTTGGTTCTCATATGTAATAGTCCTTCCATCTTGCATTAGGACAACCCCTCATCCAACACTTGATGTATCACATTCCAACATGATGGGTTTAGAATATTAGGAAGAGATAAGATAGGGAAAGTAGTCATTTCCATCTCAAGGTCAATAAATGATTTATTTCCAAGGAAAAAAATCGTATTTTTTTTTTATTACAGAGAGAATGAAAATTACATTTTGCAGCTGTTGAGACACACATAAAGTTTATAGACCAAGTCTGAAAGCAACAAAACCATCCAAAACCATATATATTTTTCTTGGCATATCACCCAGAAAACATCATCACAATCCTAATTATACACATGACAAGTCTCAAAATATAATCCATAAAAAAACATTGTAAGGATTTGAGCCTATCATAAGGATAAGCCTACAAAAAGTATAAATCTTCCTTAAAAAACAACCAAACTTCAGTGAGTAATTCCATAAGTCTTCAAATCAAAGACCAAAACAGATGAGACTTCATCAAGAAACTCCTCAGAGACAAAGTGCATGTAGTAATATTTTTACCCTCCTTTGATAACCTGTCAACTTCTTCGTTCAATTCCTGAAATACATGAGTGAAGGAGATTTCTTCAAATAGCCTCACCACTTCTTGAACTAGATCTCCCTCTAGAATTAAGCCAAAATGGGTGGGTCAAGAATATTGCACATGTGAATATTGGAAAAGATTTTGATTATAGTGAGGTCACCTATGAATGTTGAATAGAAAATGATGACATTAAAGACAACAAAAAGATGAAAATTGTTTCTGACAAGAGTGAGTTTGCACTCTTGGTAGTTAATGGCATTGTATGTGGAATGCAATGGTGATGTCCAAACAAAGTTATAAGATTACAAACTTAATGTTGTTATGTTTTACAGTGAGGACAAGAAACTTGTGGTGATCACACATGTTTGTCACCCAAATATTATGAGTTTACCACCACTTATAGCATGTAAACTTGTGTTTAAATATGTGCAGTTTGTAACCTTAAAGACAATGATCCCATGATTGCATGTAGTTCATTTCAGAATGTAAATTTCAGGCTAGTGAGCAGTGAGTTATTTCATCATCATTTGAATATTTTAGAATTGTTTTTAGGGCAAGTTACTCTCATAAAAAACTAAATATCAAAAGAGCCATGAAAGGTGTCCCATACAACAAAATATTCCAAATGCTAAAAACTATTATTAAGTAGTTTGTGTACTATGTAAATTGTGCAACAACAATGGTTTTATTTATTTTTATTTTAATAGTAATTTGCATGTTGATCTTTTATACAAAGATTTACATTTTTGTTTTGCTTCACATTTATTTTTTTTATTTCATGAGGGCTTGGATTAGACTGACATTTGTTATTACCTTTTGTAGTGACGATGATTGTCATAGGCTTTTCAAATTTGCTTGTAGGATTTTTTTTGTATTGAACAATGTAAGTGCCGCATTTTCTTGAAAATTTGTTTTCTTTTGAAAGGCCTTTGTGGTATCATTAACATACAATTCATTACCCAAAAAAATAAAAATAAAATTTCGTCTGGATTTTGACCTTTCATTGTTTGAAAATGCATTCACATTTCAGACGTTTCTTGTTTTTTTTGTGTGATTAGAAGAAACCAATGATTTTCAAAATCTCGCAAAAAGTTTCCATATGTTGATATCTATTTTCTTGGTTTAAACCTTCTACCTACTAAAGAATAATATTTAAACTAATAACCTTTAAGCAACGAGATTGGTTTATGACACCAATTTCAAAAGAAAAAATAAATACAACTCTAAGAACCTACTAAAATCCTCCCTTGAGAGGTCATAAAAGAAAATTTTAGTCTAAGTTAGGATTATGGGGGTAGGGATCCAAAAAACCCCCTGTTATCACTTTTTCACTCACAACTTAGTGGTTGACTGATTAGGATACTTAAAATCCTCTAATTCAAGTGTTCTTATGCCATAAGGCAGGGAGATACCCATGAAGGGGCAAGTACCGAGGTCTAGTTGTTTCACACATGCCTTCTTGAGCCACCCAACTCTTGTGAGGTTACCTGGCCTATGACCGATTTCTTAGGTCCAGAGTCCCCTATTGCACTTGAACGAGGTAACCTAGAGGACAAAATCTAGGATTTTATACACAGGTGGTGGTTGTGGGCTGCAACTGCACCTTGATCATATTTTGAACGGTTATTGGGAAATATCGCCAGTCCCTTTGGGATATGCACCCTCTACCCCTCATTATGACCGATCTTTCATACCTTCACTAGCCTCTATTTCAGTGGGTTCATGCCCCATTGTTGGGAGCTATTGGAAGGCCCAGTGACTGTGAAAGGAATGACGCTAATTCTTTAGGACACATATTTTCACTTTTATTCCCCCATGCAAAAAATATCCCAACTTACCCAAACATTTTACTTTACGCTGATAAATGGGGACAACCTATGTACCCAATAGCCCAATTCCTATGTAATATACCCATAATTAAAAATAAAAAACATTGTTGAAATAGTTATTATGGCATTGTAATCACTGTATAAAAGCAATTTGAAATATACTACTTTTAAACCAGTATGTAAGAAAATATACCCACAATGTTTTGATCAAATGGACTTGGCTTTGCATGCATAATAGTTTGGTATTTTTACTGTCGTTTTGTTTGAATCTAGATATCAATACTTTGTTGAATGTAATGAAAGTTGTATGGGTTGGGATGCAATGAAATTGGATAATAAAAATAACCTTTACTTATATATATATATATATATATATATATATTTTTTTAAAGTTCATTTTCAAATCCAAAGAATTATTAGTTCGCATCCTTCAAAAGTGTTAACTCTCTTATACTAGATGTGATCTATTTTACTTTAACAATTTATTTAAAACCCAGAAATTATAAAAATCAACACTCCCTCCTAGCAAAAAATGGATTCTCTAGCACCCCCATCTTGTCCCTGAAGAAAACAAATTTCCCTTTCACTAAAGGCTTGGTGATAATATCTGTTATCTGCTCCCCTGTGGATATGTACTGTAATCTCACAACACCTCTCTGGACCCTGTCTTTGATGAAGTGGTATATGATATCTATATGCTTGGACCTGTCATGAAACATTGGATTTTCCCAAAGGTTGATACAACTTTGGTTATCATAGCGAATCATGAGTGGATCACCATAGGCCCCATCTCAAGACCAAATAAATCTGTAAGCATATTGTGAAGCTAAATGACCTCACAACTCGCCAGAATCACTGCCATGTACTCGACATTTAATAAGGTAAGTGCAACTGAGTATTGTTTCCTACTAAACCATGAGATCACTACTGACCCCTAGCTGAAACAACATCCAGGAGTACTATTCATGTCCATTTCACTCCCTTCCAAATATGAATCTTTGTACCTCTACAACTGCACTCCATCAACTCTGAGATATTTCAGGCCAAAGTCCATTGTGCCATGAAGATATCTCAACACATGCTTTTCTTCCACCCAATGAGCCCTCCTCGACTCCACCATGAACTAGTTGTGTGTATTCAATGCAAATAAAATATCTGGCCTGGTGTTGACTAGATACATCAAGGACCTGATCAACTTCCTATACAAAGTGGGATCCACCAACTCATCCTCAGAAACATTAAGCTTCCTTAATTTAATGATCATAGGTGTAGACATCGACCTCCAATCCTCCATACGAAAAAATTTCAATATCTCAACTCCATACTTGCCCTGCACAAGCACTTAACTTTGCTCATGAGATGCAAAACACTTAACTTTTCCCATGTCAATATTCCTTTGTGAAGAAGCACCTCCACTTTGATTTTTCTTGGCTTTATCCTTTCCCTTATTTTCTTTCCCAACTAGATCAAGATTCTCCTCATCTCCACTTTTGCATTGTCCAACAGTTATAGATTCCTCCCAAATATCCTTTTAGGTGAAATCATACCACAATCTGATCCAATCAGGAAGCTTGTCTCTAGAAAGGATACTTGTTACAAATGTATCCCACTACTTTTTTTTTTTTTATCTAGGGGAATTGGTAACGATGACGGTATCTGGCTCACGTGACATGGGGTCGAATCCCGTCAGTTTCCTTATAACCCCTAGGGAGAACCACACCGCCCGCAAGCCCGACCTTCAGATAAGACGAGGTTTGAACTCGTGACCTTCTCAACAGCACAAATGCCTTAACAACACGTTCACTGGCCACTAGACCACACCCCTGCGGGAAAATGTATCCCACTACTTAGTACAACTTTTCAATACTAATTTTAAAAGTTGCATCTCATCAAGGACTTCCCCAATAGCTGACATTTCATCACGAACCTGTTGAATCCTTGTGAAGTATGAGGCTACAGTTTCATATATGTTCATCTTATTACTACTTGGTTATAGAAATCAACAAAAAGGAACTTAACCTTGAGTGGCATGCCATTTAATCCATTTACTCGTCTCAATTGGAACAATTGCCAATATCTATTTATATAGTTTTGTAAAATAAATGGATTCTTACCTTTGTCATTCACAATCTACTTTGTCTTGCAACAGTCCATGTATGGTAGAAATAATAATAACACCAAAAAACAAAACAAAAAGGATACCACCACCAATCCACATTGACACCTTCTTGCAATTTTTGTAAGCAAAAAGTGAAGGTAATCCACAATGTCTAGTATTTCAAGTATTTAGGTTGAAATTTCCTTCTTAATCCCATAAATTTATAGGTAGCTATATATTTGTTACATTTACATGTCATTTTAAATTTACGTTGTATTAATAGTTAGTATACTTATTGTTCTTAATTTACTAAGGTACATATGGATGGAAATGCATTTTTCTTTGGAATATGAAATTGTATCTAGTGAAGGGAATCACGTCTTTGGCGTAGTTAGGGGTAAAAAATATTCTACATTTTCTGAAATCCGTCATGAAATTGTGGATGATGGAGTCATTTGATATCCTTTTGAGTTTGTTGGTAGTAAAGGGAACTCATTAAATCCAAAGCAAGAGGAAAAATGGAGAGTGGAAAAAACAACTATAGTTGTCAAGAGGAAATTAGACACATTGGAAATTGAAACATCTGGATCAGGTGTAGTGGAAAAAGCTCCAAATGTTGGAAACATTGGCGAGCATGTGGAGGGACCTATGCATAAAAAAACAAGATTTGAATGTACGCCAGAGTCTGTACATCAAGGGATATATGTTGATCTTGTTGTTTTGACATCTTGGCAAAACAAAGTGAATAGTTTAATGGAACAATTTGTCGGGAATAAGCTTAGTCTCCAAGTATCTTCATAAAAGGGAAAACCTCAAATAAAGATCCTATGTGAAAATTATGGTGTTTCTTATGGAATAGGAGTAATATCACTAGCATCTTGAACATTTATCAACTTCAAAAATTCTCATATCAAATCAACAACTCATCAATGTAACATTTTAGCAGTGGGAAATATTCAAATTCCTTCATGTAATGATGAAGCAACACGAACAAAAATGGTTGGAGATCTATTTGATATTGAGAAAGCAATCAAACTTCTAAATGATTTCAACAAGACACATGATCCTGATTTTTTCAAGGTGGTGGAAGCAACACTTGCAGAATATGAGGACAAGAGAAACATAAAAGTGGAATGTACACGATGCAGTAAATGGTTTTGTTTAGTGCCAACTAGTGGTAATATTGTCAGTTCTTCGAATGAATACATGAAGTCAAATAATCATATTACTTCTACAAATGAGGATTTGAATAATACAATTAGGTCGAGGATTGGCACAATCGACAGACCCAAGAATCCTACCGCTCAGAAGTCTCAATAGAGTTTGACTAGGTTATTGGTTCCACCATCATCATCACTATTACATGTGGGTTCTACAAATCTAGGTGCTTCTACTTCAAGTGTGTTAATTGTGCAAGTTTTGATTTAATTCCTTTTTGAATTTGAATGCACACATTTTATTTGTTATCTTTTCTGAAACTAGTTCATTTTTTAATGTATTTTTCATATTATTGTAGGTCATTTATCTCCCTTGAAATTACAATGTCGGGGGTATTGGGATCCCTATATTGATATAAATGGGGAGAGACTGGATAAAAAGGTCCTAATGGATGATCAATAGGGGGGAATTATGGGCCATAGAGAAGCATAATAAGATGACACTATGTTATTATGCTATTGAATGTCGTATTGACAACACATATAGGCATATTCATTGCCAGAGGGATACTGAAATAGGGATCCCTTTCAGTTCATTTACATGAAATTTTTGTAAGTTGCTTCCTGAATGTAATGAATTTAGGATGTGATTATATCGTGAATCAAGGGGAAACATAAAAATACAAGAGAAAGATACAGGGAAAGGGAGAAGACTGGAACATTTGACTCAAATTGAACTCAAAATTGTTGCATGAGCGACAAATGCTAGTCATAGATCAACAATGTGAGCTATTTGGTGGGAGAGGATGAAGGTTGCTACATTGTCTATTAGAATGAGGTCCTTGAAGGAAAATTTGTTTGAATATACAAAAATAAAGGATGTCTTTAGGTTTTGCAAGGATGTGTGTGAGGCTCATAAGAAAGGAAAGTTACAAGGTAAAAATGTAGTCTAAGAATTTTTCCAAGATATTTTTCACAACCTGATGCATCCAAAAGAAGGAAGAAGGTATACTACAACCACTAAATCTATCTATGAAATGATTAAGTTGTGGGGAGGTCCCATATTACATAGCTTTATTAGTTTTATCTGGATGGCCCTTCAATATCTACAACTTTAAGGAAAGTTAGAAAATCATTGACATATATCCTAGGGAAGCACAATTACATTTTTGAGGCAGTTGGAAAAGTGTATGCTTCTTATAAATCCAAACACAATATAGAGGGCCCAATTAATGTATTTCTTTATAAATATGAAACTGTTGTGAAAAGATATGTCAGGTGGGTAATAAAAAGTGATACATTGGTGGGATTTTGTGGTAAGAAATAAGAACATAAGTGCCAATCATATTTCTTGGTGATAGTTGGTGAGGACATTGCAGGATATTATATTATTACATACACTTTTAAGAATTGTGTGATTGGGCATTATGGACGTGTTGTTATTGCAAACCCTTTACATGACAAGATTCCTTGTTTGGTTTTGGTTGTTCATCCAATGTGCAATAGGGTCAATGCAAATTTTGTTCATCAACAATGGGAAAAAATCGAAGACCTATAGAAGAAACATGTTGAATTTTTTTTGGGACCTCTTATTGGTCATTTCTCGGATGGAGATAGTAGAAGAAGACAACTTATGTTGAAGGACTATTCTTTAACTACAATCATTAGATATCAAATTCCTTGGGAAGGATGGAGGTTAACTGGGTTGTATGATGGTTTCAAAGTGACAGGACTTCCTGACCAAGATTACATCTACAAAGGAAAAAAATTAGTGAATCCTTTGTTTAGCAATACACAAGATTTGAGACTTAGACAGGAGGTGGTTAATTTTAACCATGTCGAAATGATTTATAACACTTTTAAAGTGGATGATCACAAGCTTAAAATTGAATATATAGAGAGGATTGATCGACAAAATTGAGGTTTGGCACAATGCATTGCTTCAAGGAATGTTCAGAGTTGTTTGAAGGATATGCGAGGTATATCTCATACAAAAGAGATGACATTAGGTACAAAGACCTATCTAACAATTGTTTCTGATTATATTGATATTTTTCTATCTTGTATCTTGACTCTTTGGGAAAGAGTACGAAATGCTTCAAGATTTCATCATTTTTTTACATTATGGTTATGTTGGGTACAAAAACAATCTCATACTAATGATAACATAAATTTAATCAGTAGAGAGGCATATCAAGATGCACCGATTTCTTACCACTTTGTAGTTTTTTTGATGAGATTATTTAGGGATCAATACTCCAACTTTCCATGTGTATTGCACCTAACTTGGTTAGATGTATGTGAGAAATTCTTTAGAAAATTTGGTGAGATGTCATTGGAACCCTTAATAGAGTTGCTGAAGAAGAATAAAATCCCAAAGAGATTCGTTTTAAAAAATCTCATAATAAACAAATGAGCATCTGGAATACATTGGACCAACAAGTGAGGGACATTGATGTTTTGTCACAATATGATTCAATATCTACATATGAAAAAATTATAGAAGCTATTAAGATATGATTGAAGGATGCACATGTAATTTTATCAAATCTTGGCATGCAACCAAAGGGAGACACAAAATTTTCTT
>SNQJ01S0081935.1:44770-67968 GCA_010110895.2 Picea sitchensis
CTAAAATATCCTTGGATGAGATTCTTTATGATTGAATTTGTTTGACTGTTGAGGCTCTTTATGAGTCTCCTTTTGGAAGTAGGGTTTCTTCTTTCCTCCTTTGGTGTGAGTAGCTAGGGCTTGATCATCATCTCTTTCTAGTAACTCTTCACGATTCACTACTCTTGTTTCTTCTTGGATGCATTCTTCGCATAGGCTATCAAACTTCAGTTTCTCCGTTCTAGCACATATCGTTTGGATGAATGCATCCCAAGGTCTTGTGAGACCATTTAGGGCCGTCATTATGAGTTCTTCTTCATCTATGGTATCTCCAATCACTTCTAACTGTTCTTTGAATTCTGTGATTCTGGAGAAATATTCCTGAATCATTTCTCCTTTCTGCATCCTTGTATTCTTCAGTTGAGTTCTTAGATTCATCTTCCAGTTTATGTTCTTTCCTTCATATAGTCTGGTCAAGGCATCAAACATTTCTTTTGAAGTCTTCTTAGATGACACATAAGGAATCGGGTGGTCTTTGATTGAATCTGCAATGATTCTTTTGGCCCCGATTGTGTCCTTTTGATGCTTTGCCTTTTCTGTAGCATCAGCGGGTTCCGGTACTTCTTCTTTGATGAATATTTCTAGGTCATTCTCTTCAAGAATGAGTCCAATCCTATACTTCCAGGAACGAAAATTTTCCACTCCTTCTAGCTTGTCAACAAGCTTAACGCTTGCAAACATCTTTTACTTGGAGCTAGGAAAATGACTGAAAAATGAAAGTGCTCAAAATCAAAATCTGAACTTACCAAGAGGTGCACTTGGCTGAGGCGAGTAGCCTGGTGTGTTTGGATCTGAGAACATCCAAATTTTTCTCCTCCAAACTTGATCTGCGGATTTCTGGACTGGTGTTTCTAGTTTTCTGGTACCTCTGGTACTTTGGTACTTATGGTACTTCTGGTACAATGGTTTTCTGGTACTTCTGGTACTTTGTGAAACTAGGGTTTCACTTTCTGGGAGATCTAGCCACTGAAAAGGTGCGCTGAGAGTGCCAAAGTAATCCTTGGGGGAGGGTGCACTTTTCTAGGTGGTTTTAGGGCTGAAAAGATTCACCATCAAGAATCCCTAATTTGCATGTACGACAACAGTAACGTTTTTCACTCTTGTGAAAGATGCTTCCTTCAGCTTGGCTCTGATACCATGTTAATGTTTAAGACATAATTATAGTTCTTTGCATTCAATAGATAACAATAGCATAATACAAGATCACTGAGAAATACACAATCACAAGAGACACAACATTTATCCTGGGAAACCCTCTAGGGGAAGAAAACCCAACAAAACTTCATTATTATAGATAGCCAATACAATGTCAAGAGATAACTCAAACTAATACAGAAGATCATCTCCCAAAGATGAACCACTCTCTTTCCTTCTTCTCTAACTGCATATCTGAAACTTGTCTCTCAATGAGCAAGTGAGTTGTGTGTCTAAGTGAGGCGCTAGCCTCTTTATTTATACAAGACTGGCATGTGTGAAGTGTCTCTTCACTGGCAGGGCCGAATTCTCCAACTGGGTTGTTATAACCACCTTTATTATATTTCGGGGCATCTTTAATATCTTCTGGGGTCGACTTCTTATTCTGCCTATTACAATTATCTTTTGACCAATCCACAAAAGGGGATTTGGTCCTTTATAATAACAGACATGATCAATCCGCAATGGGGATTGATCCAATGAATAATATATCAAATAATAATAAGAATACAATTTGCAGTTACATTATTTTAACATGATCCAGGTGGATATCGGTGGCCACCCACCTTTTCCAACTGACTCAAAACAGTTTTCTGGCAATTTTGGTAATTTACTATTTTTAGCAGTTTTTGACTTCTGGGGCCATTTTGAGGCCCTAAATGATGTTTTTGGGAAAACGGGGAGAAATATGGAAGTTATTTATTTTAAATATTTCCCCCAAAATGAATCTCCTCGGTGATACCTTTCCAATGGGCTATCATGCACCTAAAATGGAGATCGTATGCAAAAGTTATGACCCTGGGAAGTTGATGTACTAACTTACCCAAACATGGCCCACATGACTTTTGGCGCTTCATCTCCCAGGGTTAGGTTTTTGAATGTCTAGGGTTTTTGGAATTCTTGTTTATTGTGAAAATGCCTTCATAGCTTCATTGTAACCATTTTCTTGCGAATGCGAGTATCCATCACATCTCTTCTCAGAGATAAGTTGTCACCATTCTAGCGAGTATTTCACTCTGTATTTTTATAGTCTCTGTACATTTATTTCATTAATAGAAATCGTGCATTATTGTATATCTTTGTTTATGGTTGAATCTATGATACATTTTTGTTATGTTATTGGATATCCGCGATATCTCTGTGCATTTCTTTATTGTATCTCCGCTCTCATTTTATGCCGAAAATAATTCAGATCAATGTAAGAAAAATATAGAAGAAGATTTTTGCATCTATCTTATTCTTTCTAAACTAGGTAGTGCTTATTATTTGTTTGTATCTACCTTTTATTCCATGGAAGAGGCTCTAGGGACAACTTATAAAAAACCCAGTCTTGAGAAATTTTGTGATGCTTTGATTAGAGAGCAAGATAAATTTGTACAACTTGAATTGATCAGCACTATAGGTACCTCTAACAAAGCCTTAGTCGTCCATCATAAAGATAAACCCAAGAATCCCAAGAATCAACATCCTCGCCACAAAAAAAAGTAATATAAGGGTCCCAAACCCACTCAGATAACTTCCGCTCTTAATGGTGACAAAGGAGAAAAATATAAAAGTAAGAAAACTGACAGACATTGCAACTTTTGTGATAAAGATGGTCATGATGAGTCCAAATATTGATTCATATTGATTCTACTACTTCTTCTTCTTCTTCTCATGGACATGCACTTTCTGCTTCTGGTTTCACCTTCAATACAACTTCTACTTCTTCTTCTGATGAGTGGCTTATTGATTCTAGAGCATCTTATCATATGACTAGGGATATAGACATATTTTCTTCTCTAAATGAATGTAACACCAAGATAATATTTGTTGGTGATGATAGATCTCTTAGTGTTGAAGGATCTGGAACAATTCAAGTAGAAAACGATAATTTTAATGATGTATTATGTGTTCCAAGTCTTTCTTGTAACCTTCTATCAGTATATCAAATCACTCATTCAGGTGAAGGTAAAACCATAGAGTTTTCACCTCACCAAGTTGTAATCAAGGATATAAAAGATCCTAAGCATTTTCTTGCAACTGGAATTGTTGATGACATTACTAGGTTATACAAGTTTGATAACTTTGGGTCATCATCCTTTTCATCAGTTTTTATTGCTCATAGAGATGACTTGAGAAAACTTTGGCATGAGCAGTTTGGTCATCTAAACTATCGATCATTGCAACAACTATGTAATCAACAGATGGTGACTGGTCTTCCCTTTGTTTCATGTAGAGATGGTGTTTTGTGCTGGTTGTGTTCTTAGCAAACATCATAGAGACCATTTTGACAAAAGCGTGTAGCTTTTGGCAGCCTCAAATACTATGACTTGTTCCTTTGATGATTTGTGTGGTCCCTTTCTTCTCCTTCTTTTTAAGGTGCAAAGTGTTCTTAATAGTGATTACTTTTCGAGGCGTGCGGGTTTTACTTCTTAAAACTTAGGAGAAAACTTTTTGACAATTTTTTGGCCTACAAGGTCCTTGTAGAAAAAATATGGACATCACATTCAAAAGGTTAAGAACAAATAATGGAGGAGAATATGTGAGAAATAATTTTAGGATTCTTGCCTCACATAGGGCATCCAAATGCAACACATTGTTCCATATACACCACAACAAAATGGTGTTGTTGAGAGAAAAGAACCACACATTAAAATAAATGGCTAATTGTGGTCCAACCTAAGGAATTAAGTCTAAAGTATTGGGTGGAAGCAATCAAGTATGCAAATTACATAGTAAATCGCGCACACTCTCACAAAGGCTCTTAAAAATATAACTTATAGAAAGAAGCTTGGACTAAAATTACAACAGATGTAAGTCAATTCTATGTATTTGGCAGTATAGAATGTGAGCCCATGCTATATCACTAATGAGGAAGAAGGGAAAGCATTTCAACGTAAAAGTGAGAAGTGTATATTTGTTAGTTATTCTAAAAGATGTCAAGGTTATAGACTTTTCAACCACATTGTAATGAAAATATTCTGTGACCCTTCTCTTTCTGTGGCTTGGACTAGTTTTAGGAGGAGGCCCGTTTGTTGGGTTGTCTTTCTCATACTTTGTTTGTTGTTCTTGTGTTGTGGAGCTGAACTCCCATTTGTTGCAGTGCTTAAATTTCCTACTCAATTTTAACAACATATCGATGTAAAACCGAGTGATGAGATGTCAGAAAATCCATTTCATTTTGGATGTAATTATGTAGAGCCCCATATTTCAGAACCAAATGTCCTTAGGAGTCTTTGATACCCATCTTAGTGTGCAGGTATGGAAGGTGGTGAGCGTGAAACTTCTTGGCCCCTCTTGTTGTAGTGTGAGGTCCATCCTCATGTATTGGTCCTCATAGTTTCCAACAAGGTAATATTGTTCCTTTACGCATCCACAAAAAAATTCCCAAGTGGTTCGACCCCATATATTTCGGACTCCTATGTGTAAATTTACTCGATAAGTGATCTAAAAATGAAGAAGAATTTTATTCTTGAAATTATTTGCAAGATTGATTTTATGTGTTAAAATGAAAATGGATCAACTTTGTAACACAACTTTTATATAAATTACTCATTCAAGATGCATATAGAAACAAAAACATTAAAGCGATTGAACATAAACCACATAACACAACAAATGATAAAGGAGTTCACCCCTCTTGAGCTACATCTCACAATTGAAACTTCCAATGGATCTTTTTTATTATTTTATCAAAGTGATAAAAATATGTGCTTTAAAATGCTAAGAGGTGAAATAAACTGACTCGATGGCTCTAGAACATCGAAAAAACCTAGCTGGGCTTTTTGGCACCTCGTTTGGCCAAAAATTGAAGATGGTGACTCTGGAAGTTCCTTCAAACTTGTTGTCTTTGGATTGCCAAAATGCACCTATGTGTGCATGAACCCAGAACATGCTCCCAAAACGCGTTAAAACCTGGAATCGGGCGCAACCGCACCACCGGTTCAAACTGTCGAACCGTTTGTGCGCTGGCCTTAACCACCAAGGCCCGTGGGCACATGCAGCTTCCACATGACCACATGCAATACAAACAGGGGTTAAGGTTTTAAACCATATATATAACCATGGGGTTAAACCACACACACACCACAATGGTCACATAAAATATATATAACCATGGGTTTAAACGCACATAACAATGATCATATGACATATATATATATATAACCTTAATTTAACCACCATAGCAATGGTCATATGACATACATATATAGCGGTGGGCGGGATTGGCCCTGACGGCACAGTCCTCCCATTTCACATCATTGCAAACTCAAATAAATTTAGCTTGCCTACATATGTTAGAAGTAATGCAGCAATGGGTGCGTCGGTTGTGGCCCCACTTCAAGGCTTTACCTTGCGAAGGTCCGCGGGGTGAATCAGGCCAATAGCATAACACAAGCCAATATATAGGTGATGCGTAGGCCATTGATTAGGCCGATAACCGTATCAATCTTACCGACAATCCCGTCATATGCTTAGCGTCACACAGCTACCTACCATGTATCATAGGCCCTACCGCGTGTCGTCACCGGCCACCGCGTCGTCGGCATCCGTCTGGTATGCGAATGTCTGGGTGGTATCCACCCTGCCCTGTTGTCGTTTTGAGCAGTCTTGATATCTCTCTCGATGTTTGTTTGAACCCAAATGAATAGCCTTGGGTTCGTGATGATGAACCTCTTGTCCCATTTATTGATTTGAAGTGATTAGAGCACTTTGAATTTTGAGCAAATTTGATCCCCTAATCACACCTACATTGGAAGCTTTTGGACCTCCAAAGGCTATTTTCAGTCTATCTAAAAATGAGGGTATAGCTCCCTCACCTTGCCAATCATCCCACTTGGCTTTTCTTGGATTTGTGCTGCTTCTGCTTCGAAGATACTCCATATTTCCTCGTTTTGGGGATTTCTCATTCTCACAGTAAGGATTGTGTCTTATGCGGTTCTGTTAGATACTTTGGGAAAAATCATCTATGGAAGGTATCTGAACATGCTCTCCTTGATTACCAATCAAAGGAGGCTCACACAACTTCAAATTATCAACATTATTTCAGCTGTATACATTTGCATATGAAGCAAATCCAAACGGAAAGGCATTTTTACCAATCTTGTCAATAATCTTAAGGACCATGTCAATTGGTTTCAATTTTTTACCTTCTCCTTTAAAGGCGTCTCATACTAATGTAGTAAACTTCATCTCCAACTTTAGAGCTGTGATCAACGATGCTTGTCATGTCTTGTGTTTTACTTGGCTTGGCTCTTTTCTAGCTGCTCTTGTACCATTTGATGTAATGTTGAATTTGTTCCAATGAACTTTTTCTCTATCAATGTCATATTGACCGTTGATAGCAATATCCTTCCCAATTATAAAATCTAAAGGAGATTTGGTCCAAATAGCAAAAACATGTTTCAAATGGCGACATTTGAGTTGAAAAGTGCTTAACTTTCGATTGTAAGCATGTTGAATGTAGTGTAATGCTCATCCCAAAGTTTAGGATGCTTGTTGCAATAACCACGAAGAAGATGCACCATTGATTTACGGCTTTTGTTTGACCATCTGTTTCTGGATGAAAAGATGTGCTCTTTCGGATTTGGTGTCCATGAGTTCCTATAAACTCGACCAAAACTTCCAATAAATCGAGAATCCCATTCATAAATAATGGATTTAGGAAATCCAAAATGCACCCAAACATTTTGAAAGAACAATTGTGTCATTTGCTCGGTATGGCTTTGCTTCTTACAAGGCATCAAAAGCCTGCATTTTCTAAATCAATCAACCACAACATAAAGATAATCGCGACTTCACATTTAGACATAGGTAGACCTCTACAAAGTCCATAGAAATACTTTCCCAGACGAGAAGGAACGGTGCGTCTCTCAGACCCAACTTTCGATTGCTGGGTTTTCTTGTGGCACATAATGAGCATCCTCGGTTCTCCAAACACTTTCAAATTCATTTTAAGCCAATAGCGATTACGCTGCAAATTAGCCATTGTCTTGCCTACACCAAAGTGATCAACAATAAGAGAAGAATGGAAGCTATCTTATTATGTTGATTCTTTCACCACATGGAATATAGTTTGTCAAGATGATACAAAGATTATCATGCACATGGTAATCGATTCCTTATGGTTAGAATGACACAAGTCTATATGCTTCTTTGAAATCGGTATATAAATCATATTGCTCAACATAATTCTCATGCATGATAGGACTATGCTAAAGAATAGCTGAAGCACTAATAATAGGCCTTGAAACATATCAGCAACTTTAATTATAAAATTCCTTCTTATACTGATGGTAAGTGGGCTTGTTGTGAAAACCCATCCATCTGAAGTGCCTAACTTGTTGTGGCTTTAATGCGTGATTGTAAGTATTGCAGTTGTTGATGATCAGTGTGGACAATGGTTCTTTCCCCAACAAATAATGTTTCCATTTTTCACACTTTTGGCTGTCCATACAACTCCTTATCATAAGTGGGATAATAAGTCACGGCACCATTAAACGTCTCAAAAAGAAAACAAATGGGCTTACCATGTTGCAATAAGATTTCTCCCATTTCATAATTGTTTGCATCTGTTTGAATTTCAAAGGTTGTCTTAAATTTGGAAGTGCAAACGGCGTTGGGTGATCTTCTCTTTCAAAGTATCAAAACCACGATTGCTTGCCTCCCCATTGAAAACTTGTTTGACACTTGTCGCGCATGTAATGAGCTTCTAATGGAAAGAAAAGAAGTTAATAAACTTTCTCCAAGGTTGCTCCCAAAAAACTACTTACCTCTATCACATTGTTGAGCTTGGGCCCATTTCAATATGACTTTGACGGCAGGAAGGATCAATTTTTTAATTCTCCTCCACCAACAATATGCCCAAGTAAATAAGTGATCTTTTCAAACTCACATTTGGACATCTTCAAAAGCTCAACTTTCCTTTCTCCGAAACATCAAAACTTTTTCCACATGTTTAACATGCTCTTCCGCGAGGATTTGCTAAAATCAAAATGTCATCCAAGTGAACAATAACACAATCATCTAGAAAAGGCCTTAATACATCATTCACCTTCAACTCTCACCCCAGTGCTCCGAATTGCATTGCAAAGTCCAAAGAGCATTACCATCCATTCAAACAAACCTTGCTTTGTTTTTGAAAGATGTCTTCCATGTCTTAGTGCAATCCTGATCTGATGATATCACTTCTCAAATCTAACTTAGGCAAAATATTTAGCATCTTTCAATTGATTAAGCAAATCATGAATTCTAGGAAGAGTATAAAGATGACTCTTTAATAATTTTTTTCAAAGCCACAGAAATCTGACACCCTCAGCCATCATACCATCTTCTTTCTTTGGCACTAACTGGTGGAGATCCACATGAAGGTGAACTAGGCTAATAACCCCTTTTCAAGCAACTCTTGGATTTGTTTTAATTTCAGCATTCTCCACTTAATGAGCATCATACATGCCAATGTTTGAAGGGACAATCTTGTTGCAATTGAGTTTCATGTTGTATACCCCTTTTTTGGAGGTAATCCATTTGGTTCTTTAAACATTTCATCATATTGATTAACAACCTCATATGAACCAGATTTCAGCTTTGCATCACAACCTTGTAAAACTTTGTTTTCAACATCATCTTTGGGTTTTAATCATTAAGAGAACAAAATTCTTGCTAGCATTGACTGAAATACTCTTCATTTGTCCGCATTTACAAGTGATAAATTCATCTTCTTTGTAGGCTCTAACAATGTACTCAGCGCCATCTTATTAAGTGATACTTATTCTCATTACGATGAAAAATTGTTTTTCTATCATAAATATGGGCTTCCCAACACAATACCTTGAATGTCAAGAGAATAACGTAAGCTCTACCTCATCAGCTAAAATTTAACGGTGATGACAAACCTAAGTTTACCACCTTCTTGTCTGTAATTTAGCATTATCACGTATCCAACCAAGAGGGTAGCAAACTGAGGATGTGAATTGTTTCCAATTTTATTTCTTAACAGTGTCTTGAATGGAGTTTTCTTGAAATCGATTAATCAAATAGAGTATCTATTTTGGTATTCTTTGAAACAACCCTTATGTGAAAAAATTCAATTCTCTCTTTTTTCTTGTCGAGTTACATTAAGATTATTGTTACTTGAAGAACTAATTGCCCAAATAGAACCTTTACCTTGACAACCCATGGTTGTGATCTTTGTTTCATCCCATGAATCAGGAACCCCTACGTCATGTTGTATGTTTGCAGCAGTCTTTGACTTCCTTTGTTGTTGCCAAACTTTTGGGTCTTCTTTCGGGATGAAGTTTCCGGCAATGGGTCTTCATCATGGCCATCTTTTGAACAATGTTTGCGTATGAATTTTTCTCCTTCTTTCTTAGCTATTAACATTTTTTTCCATTTTCCTTGAACTTCCTCTTTCCTTTGTCTCCATGGTGAAATGATTTTCAGTACCCCTCATGAGTTTCATTCACTTCCCTCTTCTTCCAAATAGGTGGCTTTGAACACAAACTGTCTATGTTGAAGGGATTAAACATGAATGTGTATGTCTCAAATAACTATGTAAGCTCCAACGTATTTGAGTAAATTTTCTTGAGAAAATAAATCTATTCTAACCAAATCTCTTCCTAAATTCTTGAGTAAGCTTTGCACATTTTGTCCTTTAGCTTGTCTAAATTTTGCCAATCCATAGTAGCTTTTTTGCATATATGCCAGTAAGGTAGATGTCTTTTAATTGCAACAATATAATCATTCCAAGAGGTTAAAAATTTTACCATGTTTCTTCATGTCCTCCACGAGTTTTATTTCCCCACCAAATTAGTGGTACTATCAATCTTAAAACAAGTTGAATCTTAGTTTCATCATCTTGAATTTTGTATCCTACAATACACCTCAATCCCGGCGAATCAATTATCTAATTTCTCAGCATTTACTTCTCCATTGTGCATTGGCAATTTGAATTTAATATCAAGCTTTAACGAAAGAATTTGTGAAGGAGTTTACCATGTCCTTTTAGAGAATTTGGAAGAGGTCTTGGCGGTAGAAGAAGAATAAGAAGAAGAGATGGAGGTGGTGGTGGAGAAGCATCATCCCTCCATTTCCATTTGGGTTTTATCACCACTGTCTCCCTTGTGCTTTCAAGGGTTGGAGCCTTCCTTGCAACCATGTATTCCTTTCCATCAATATCTTCAACATCTCTCTCATCTCCAAACCTTGTAGAGATCTTCATCTTTTCGTAGGAATATGTTCATGACTCTCTTCATGAGCCACACTTGGTGAATACCTCCTTGAAACTTACGGTGATGATATAATATTCCTTCTTGAAGGATGATGGGAACTTGTCTCTACAAGTTGACCTTCTCCTCTTGTGAGTTTTCAAACTTGTGAGCATCAGAGAAAACCAAGCCTTGCAAATAATCAAGTCTTCAAAGACCTGTGCTCCGATGCCAACTTGATCTAAAAATGAAGAAGACTTGTATTCTTGAAGTGATTGCAAGATTTATTTGTAATGTTAAAATGCAAATGGATCAAATTTAAAACACAGCTTTATATCATTACTCATTAAATATGCATATAAACAACAGCATTAAACAGTGAACATAAAACACATAACACAACAAATGATCAAGGAGTTCACCCCTCCTCTTGGGCCACATCTCTTGGTCCGACTTCCAATGGATATTTTGTATTATTTGATCAAAGTGCTCAAATATGTGCTATACAATGCTCAAAATTCCAAATAGACAACTCAATAAACCCAGAATGTCCATAAACCCCTAGTTGGGCTTTTTTAGGCACCTCGTTTGTAAAAATGAAGAGATAGACTCTGGAAGTTCCCCTTCAAACATTTGTCACTGGATCACCAAAATGCACCCTTGTTGCCTCAACTTAGCCCCATGTGATTTTAATAGTGAACATTGACATGAGGTATATTTTCTTGGTACAATGTCCAGATAGTTCTGCCGCTGTTATGTCTACCAAGGCCTGTGGGCACATAGCCACCACATGACCATGTGCAATACAAACAGGGCTAAGGTTTAAACCATATATATATAGTGGGTTAAACCACATGACCGCGCGCACACCAAAGTGGTCACATGTCATATATATAACCATGTGCATACCACAATGGTTACTGTACTCTCTCTGTGCCGTGGGTTTTAACAGCCCATAGCAATAATTAGGTATGACGCTTATATATAATTTATTAGGTGGGGCTTAGCCATCTGGTCCGTGCCCATTTCACATCATTGCAAACTCAAATAAATTCTTGCCACATATGTTAGTAATACAGCAATGAACCTTGCAGCTGGTTGGGTAGCCCTTCCCAAGGCTTTACCCTACCCAAAGGTCACAGGGTCGAATCCGGCCAACAAAGTAACTTTTAAACCAATATATAGGTGACGTGTGGCAGCCATTGATTGGGCCAAATGTCACCATTCCATTCACTGCAAAAAATCCATGTCACCTACCAACTATCCAAATATCTACCTGCCACATGTCGTACGAACCTAGCACGTCAACATCCGTCTTGTTGTACGGACTGTCGGTCGGCATGCCTTTACTGTTTGTGGTTTTGAACCGAGCGTGATAGCCTCTCTCTCTCTAGGCGTCGTTTGAACCCAAGCGAGTTAGCGTTGGGTTAAATGACGATGAAGACCTATAATAAAATTCGATTTGAAACAATTCCAAGCACTTTGAATTTTGAGAAAAGATTGATCCTGGATCGAGAAGTTCCACCAATGTTTGACATGAGGGAAATTTAAAGAATGAAGATGATCACTATAGTCGAAAAGAATTGTGAACAAAGAAATAACCTTCTAGAAATGTTAACCATTTGTCTAGGGCATCATTTCTCGTCCTTCAAATACATGAATATCAAAATTAACTTGTACCTTGAAGTAGTGCCTCAAAGTGGCAGCTTGATGAAGATGTGCACCTTCTATAGGCGAGACGTTGAAGGATGTGGGGAAAATTCTCCATCCTTTCATCCCTGCAATCCCGCGTGAGCTTGCTCAAGCAACAAATTGATGGGATTGTATGCTCCATCATTTTTCTTTTTCTTCCACCATTGAGGGGTTTTTGGGTGTGAGGCGGTGTCCTCAAGAGATAGCTTGAGACCCAACTTGCTATCTCCGGACCTCATTAAAATGCAGCGAAAAATGATCAGAGCAACCTACTATGTCCTGCTTGATTCGAGTTATTTTCTGCATGAAATGAGGGCGGAGATACAATAAATAAATGCCGCGAGAATATCCGCAGGATATCTAATAATATAAATGAAATGTATCAAATAGAGATATCACAGATATCCAATAATATAACAGAAATGTATCAAATATGCAACCATAAACACAAAGATATTGTAATACACAATTTCTATTAATGAAATAAATGTACAGAGATTGTAAAAATATAGAGTGAAAGACTCGCTAGAATGGTGGCAGCTTATCTCTGAGAAGAGATGTGACAACTACTCGCATTCACAATAAGATGGTTACAATGAGGCTCTAAAGGCCTTTTTACAATAAACAGGAATTCCAAAAACCCTAGACATCCAAAAACCTAACCATGGGAGATGAAGCACCAAAAGTCGTGTGGGCCCCGTTTGTGTAAGTTAGTACATCAACTTCCCAGGGTCGTAACATTTCCATACGATCTTCGTTTTAGGCGCAAGATATCTAGTTGGAAAGGTATTGCCGATGAGATTAATTTTGGGGGCAATATCGAAGGAACTTCTATATTTCTCCCTGTTTTCCCAAAAACATCGTTTAGGGCCTCAAAATGGCCCCGAAAGTTAAAAACTATTAAAAATAGTAAATTACCAAAATTGCCGGAAAACTGTTTTGAGCCAGTTGGAAAAGTTGGGTGGCCACCGATATCCACCTGGATCATACATTCTTCACATAAATTTTTGAGTGTTTTAAACTTAGATAGATAGTCTTCAATGTAAGAAAAATCATTTGGACTTAAAGTCGGTACTTGATTTTTTAACTGTTGTGCTCGAATAATATTGTGTTTACCAAACCCAGATTCAATATTGTCCCAAGATTCTTTGGGTTGATCAATCAATTGAAGGTGGAACCTTAAATCAGGAGAGATGGGCATAGTGATTAATCCACGTGCTTCGTCATTCCTATTATCCCAATTTAATTTCTTATCAACATCAATGGGTGTTGTTTCCTTTCCCAAGGTAATTCGGTACAAGCCTTTACTTCTTAATAAATCCTCCATATGGGATTTCCATTGGAAGTAGTTGGTGTCGGTAAGTAAGAGATTACTTGTAGAAGCCATATTAAATATGAAGATAATGTGGATTTAAAAACTGAAACTGATGATCTGGATGGAAAGATCTCGAAAAGTTATGTGGCTATAAAACAAATGACACTAAAAACAGACTTTGGATGTGAGAGTTATGCCCTTTAAAAAAAAAAACATAAACGATAACCAAAGTACCGCGTGGTAGTGTAAGTTGCTTTATGAAGTGACCCACTTTTATAAAGAGAAGTAGGGATCACTTTTACAATGAAGTTACTTTATAAAAGAAAAGTTGCATGAAAAATAAATAAATCTAAAATAAAATATTAAATCTACTTATAGTGATTCACTTTTATACTTGAAGTGAAATACACTTTACAATTTTAGCATTAACTTTTTCAAAAAAAGTAACAAAAGAAAAACTTGAACTCAAGACCTCTTACTTAATAAGGCAAATTTTAACCCAATGGTCTAGCAAAACATATTGTATTGTTGTTGTTGTTGAGGATTGAGGGTGTTGTTGTTGTTGTTGTGGAGAGCGTGCTAAAAAAAATCTCTTTTCACATAAGAAAAAAATTAGGTTCTCGATGACAACAAGGGTTAGATCTCGATTAGCTTACCCGGAAGATGCACCTTTTCCTATCGTTTTTTGATTTGTCAATATCACACAGGGCGTGAGGAAAAGAGAATACATAGATCTAAAAGAGTATCAACCCAGAAATAAATAATATAAAAATGAAATAAAACCAAAATAATACTTTGCAAAAATTAAAAAAATGCGTATGTAGGCTTTATACCTCTGGATCTAACTGAAATGACTGTATCTTGGGCAAACAAAAGCCTTTTTGAGTGAAACAAAAAGTGTTCCTGATTGAAATGAGTGCTCTGGATGCAATGGAACAATCCTTTCAGCCCATAAATGTATGAAAATGATATCAAATGGAGATGATACAACTCGACTTCATGATCTCGATCTACAACAGGAGCGGGTCTTCAAACAGGCTCATATACCATGTTCGAAAACACAGGTATTCCAAAATAGGGCGAACACCTTCAGTAACCACTCACATAATCAGATAAAAGATTAACACACTGATGTTTTCACGTGGTAAAACCCCTATGGGGAAATATCCACGGCCCCAACCAACGCAACCACTTGGAGCAGTTTATTAATGCAAAATAAAATATTACAGAGAGATTTTACAAGATATTTTCTCACAATCGATCATCGGAAAATGACCCTCCATGCTCTTTAAATAGAGATCATGGACCAATCGGGTGTTAAGCCACGGATCAATGGTCGTTAAGATCGAGGATAATATGAACCGTCGGATCACTCTATGTCAGGAACATATCGTGACCGTCAGATTTCCTAACTACAAATGCATATTAATGCATACTAAAGAAACACACTAAGAAACACACTTTTACCTAACGACACATTAGACCAAGTAGATCTTAACTAACTCCTAAGTGTCTAAATATTCTAACAGAGAGCCCTATTTGGATTTTGAAGTTACTGGTGATATTGTTTTTTCTACATGGAACACTGGTGTAAAGGGTATTCAAGGTAGATGTATGTAGAAGTAAAACAACCATGTGGGGGAGGGAGGATTTATCTAATGTATAGTCTAATATAGAAATTGTAATAAAATTTCTCCTTATAATATTTTATAAGAAAGTAACATAATGGGTTTTTCCTCTCAACATTTGATCACAAGCTTTTTTTTGCAGGGTCATTTTTCAGAACTACTACATAACAAGTTGTTAGAATTGATTGTACTGAATACCATACACAGACAACAAACCACTGGTGATTTTTATATTTTTAGGCAACTGATTTTTTTTTTATAAGTAAGAATTTATATATAAGGAGGCTTCAAAAATCCATAGTTACAAAGTGTGCAGTAGTGTCGTACTGTAATAAATGAACTGCCCTACGGGGAAACCAATTCAGCCAGTCGGTGTTGGGATCAAAATGACTACCAGTCTTATAAAAATTGAAAAACAGAGAGAAGAAAAGTAAACTAAAAGTCATAAGTAAAAATCTAATATTGGCCTTCATGAGGCCACAAAAGACCTATGTGTTGGCCATACACTTGGCTTGTAAGTTGGCCAACCAGACAGAGAGGTGGCGTGGGTTGCAAGGTCCCAGGGCTCCTCTTTGACAACTGCCCCTCTCCATTCCATTTTCTCATGTGTGTTGGTTTCCGAGTCACCCCTTTCTAGTCTGTCGTCGGGCCATGTGCCTCCCAATTCCCTGGGCACATGCAAGCCCAGTCCTGCTACAATGTATGCCTCGGGTGTTTCTTCTTTGGTGGGCATGTATTCCTCATCCATGGCCATGTGCATGGCCTACCCAGAGTCACCACCTCCTATGGGAAACCCCCTTTCACTTGATTCTCTTGTATGAATGTGATCTTCTGCCCCCGGTGCATCTGGTGTGAAGTGGAAGGCCCCTTGGAAGGTGGAGAGGATTTGAAGGAGCTCAAAGGTCTTCCCGTCCAGTAGCTCCAGCCAAAACTAGAGGTCATCTAGGCCTTGTTGAAGTTCGAAGACCAGCCCATGGAAAATGGCCATGCTATCCTGCAATTACAAGTCTGGGACTAACTCTGAAAAGGAATTTGGCCCAGGATGAGTTTCTTGTAGAAGAGGTGGTGATTCCAAGGGTGGGCAAGTTGAGGAGGTCTCTGGTGGAGCCAGTGTATTGGCTAGTGAATTTGGTGGTACTGCAGGAGGCACCCAAGATGAAGAGGCTCTGTCAAGGATGGGTCCTGAGGGAAAACCTAGCGAGTGCCAACCCCTCAAGTCGAGAAGTGGGAAGGGAGGAGGTGGCGAGTGGTTCTTTTTCAGACTGCGAGGAATGCAAGGAGTGCGAGGGGGACGAACCAGGGGAGGAGCCCGGGGAGATTGTAGGCACCCAAGTGAGGACCAATTGAGGCCGCACTGGTTGCCAGGGCGAGCCTATTCTTTTCTTGCCTCTCTGTCTCAGCATTATGATGGCCCATGGTGATATGGTGAGCATAGGGAAAGACCCTAGATAGTCGAGGAGGATTTGGAGAAAAATCCAGTTGCAGGATAGCATAGCGAAGGAGGGAGGTTGGAATGAGGCATGGCTTCACAGATGATGAAGAAGAAGGCGATGTCACATGCGTAGAGTAATGGCACGTTCAATGAGTAGAGCCATGGAGGGGACAACTTGAGGAGGTCAGGCGCACCAGCCTTAATGTTGCCTGGGAAGTTGTATGGGGGAGTTAAATTCATGGGGGTGGCGGTGGTGCTTGCCACGCTTCAGTCACATGGAAATCACCATGTTGGCCTCTTCGCACTACCTCCAGTGCCATGTGTCCTGCACTATCACCCCATCCGGGGGTCTATCCACCGCAATGGATTTTTCAGTGCACTGTTGGAGTATGGGATGTGTCGGTTTGAGGGAAGTTTGGCACAGGAGTTCTGGTCCTTCCCAATTCGTTCCCAAATTTTCCAGTTCATCCGCCACCTGATTTGCCTTTCTCTTGATGTGTGAAGGGATGAAGACCTGATTGGGTTGGAGGAGATTCACAATTGTTCTTAGTCCATAGGAGAGTCTCCAACAAGGTGAGATTCTCTCTAGGTCAGCTCCATTCAAGATTCTCCTGAAGAGATTGGTAATGACTAACGAATCCCCTTCAACAATCATCTTGGTGAAGTTGTGCTCAATTGCTAATTTCAAGCCTCGGGTGAGCCCCCATAACTCCACAACATTGTTCGTAGTGTGGCCTAGGCTGCCTGCATTAATGAGAAGAATATGGCTTCGGTGATCACAGAAGACCACACCATAACCTGTTGCCCTGTGGTTACCCTTGGAGTCTCCATCGAAGTTGAGTTTGATGAAGCCTTCCATGGGGGCGGACCATTGCATGGGGCTGCTTTGAAGAGGTTGAGTGGTGAGGCGGGGGGACAGATCCTGAACTAGATTGACTTTCCAGTGTTGAAGAATACTTTGCTTATAAGGAGGGCCATTCAGATCCATTGCATGCCAATATTGTAGCCTGATGGTTTCCAGAATGTTGAGGCAACTTTGCTTCCAACAATGCTTCCAAGGGAGAGAATCATTCCTAAAGATTCTTTTGTTCCTTTCCTTCCAGATTTGCCAAAGTATAAAGCCTGGGAGAAGTTACCAGATATGGTTGAGAAGGGGTGATTGAAAAGCGTTGTCTCTCCATTCTGCTATGGTATCGATGATACTGTCCCGCTTGTGATCCGAGGTGCGCATGATCAGTGCACATTGATCCCAAACTTGAGTGGTGTAGGGGTAGGAGTTGAGGAGATGGTTCATAGTCTTGGATTCTTCTCCACAAAGCATACATATGGATGTACCAACAAAAACCCTTTTCGAGAGGTTATCCCAAGTGAGGATGCTCGAGTGAGTAACAAGCCAGAGGAAAAAATTGATTTTTTTCCAGTGTTTCAGGGCCCAGATTTTTCTCCACTCCTTCCTTAGGGGTAATGAGCCCGAGTGATTTTTAATGGCATAGGCCTCTTTTATGTTGAAGGTTCCCCTTGGCGAGTATCCCCATCGTAGGATGTCCTCCCCCATAAGAATGGGGATTTTCCTTTTATTGATTTCGATGTGCCAGGGATGAAGGTCTACACGTGCCTCTAAATTCAGGTCCTCCTCGTTTGAAATCCAACATCTCTAGGTGGGCTCTGTTGGGTTGTCCTACCAGTAGTCTGTCACTTTTTTCAAGCCCGCCTGTGTGGCTGGGATGATGAAAGTGTCAACCTAGTCTTCATGCTACAGAATTGGCCACTGCTACCATGAATCTTTCCATAACAAAGTTGTTTTCTCATTTCTAATTTCCCAAAAGGTGTGACTTGTGACAAGATGTTGATTCTGCCTGGTTGTCGTCTAGATTAGGGATCCAGGGTTGTCCCCATTCCATCTAATCAGGTTTCTCTTTGCCATGTTGGGTGCATATTTCCTTCTCCAGAGCTTGGCCCACAGATCTTGAGGTTTTTTGAGCCATCTCCACCAGACCTTAGCGCTTAGGATTTTTTTCATAACTGAGGGGTCCCTTAACCCAAGGCCCCCTTGAGATTTGGGTTTGCAAAGTTTATCCTAGCTGATCAGTGCCAGTTTTTTCCCTGTTTTAAGTCCATGCCAAAGGAAATTCCTTTGCAAGTTTTTAATGGTAGCAAGGGAAAAGTTTGGGGCTGTGAGAGCAGAAAAGGTATAGACAGGTAGGGCTTGAAGCACATATTTAAGTAAAATGAGGCAACTGGGGAGATTGGGGGCTCTGTAGGTCTAGGAAGAAAGCCTCTTTGCAAAGGAGGAGAGAATATGCTCCCATGAACTGTTACTGAGGGCGTTTTCCAGCAAGGGGATGCTGAGGTATTTGGACAGAAGGGAGCTTTGGGTGAAACCCAGAATTTCAGAGATATGACGTTGAATCAGAGCTGGTGTATTGAAGAAGAAAATCTAGGATTTGTCTTTGTTAAAGTATAGTCTTGAGGAATCACAAAAAGTTTGAAGGATCAAGAGGAAAGAGTGGGATTCCTTTACTGTGGGGGAGCCCATCATCAGGGTATCGTCAACAAATTGGTTGTGAGAGATCGGAGGAGAGATACCATGCAGGGGTAGACCAATCAATGATTTATTTTCTATGGCAGCGTGAATGGAGCGACTGAGACCCTCGGCCATAATAATGAAAAGAAAAGGGGAAAGAGGGTCACCTTGTCTGATTCCTCTAGAGGGAGAAAAAGGATGAGAAGGGACCCCATTAATGAGGATAGAAAAGAAAGAAGAGGAGGTAATATTTAGGATCCACTCTACCCAAGTGTGGTCAAAACCAAAGGCAAGGAGAATTGCACGCATGTAATCCCAACTTAACTTGTCAAAGGATTTGGAAAGGTCCAGTTTTAGGAGCATACCTGGTGTACAGGTCTTCTGCAAGGAGTGAATCACTTCATGCACTAGTATGATGTTGTCCAGGATTTGTCTTCCTTCCACATAGCCTGATTTCTCTAGAGAGATGATCTGCGGTAGGATGGGCTTGAGTCTTCTGGTGATCACTTTGGTTAGGAGTTTATAGATGACGTTGCACAACGCGATGGGTCAAAATTTCTTGGGGTGAGTGATCCTCTCCTCTTTGGGAATGAGGGTGAGGAAAGTAGCGTTGAGAGTCGGGAGGACTTTCCCTGAAGATCTGGAGTCTTCAATGATTTCCCGAACCTCTTCCCTGATCATCTGCCAGCAGTGATGGAAGAAGTCGCTAGTAAATCCATCCGGTCCCGAAGCCTTGAATTTGGGGGTGTCCTGGAGTGCTTGATCAACTTCCTTGAGAGTGATGGGCCTGAGGAGAGATGCATTCTATTCCTAAGTGATTAGGGTGGGTATGTGTTGCGTAACCTTGGAAATGGCTTGAGATCTGTTCTGTATGGGATCCACAAGGAGGTATTTGTAGTAAGCGATCAGTTCCTTTTCCAGATCCTCATGAGAATGGATGAGTTGGCCATTGCTAGAGGTTAACTTCATGATTTTATTGGTGTGTCGCCGCTAAAGGGTGGACCTGTGAAAAAATTTTGTGTTTCGGTCACCCTCCTTGAGCCACTGGATGTGATATTTTAGTTTCCACAGAATCTCTTCTTGGGATTTCCTGTCTTCCAATTGTTGGGTTAAAGTTGCTTCCTGGGTTTTAAGGTCTTCAGTGAGTCCATGCTCCTGGATTTGTCTTTGTATCATGCTCATTTGATCTTTCATCTGTTTTTGGGAGTCGAAAATATTTCCAAAGGTTTGCCTATTCCAGAGTCTGAGTTGTTTCTTAAGATTCTTGAGCCTCTACTGGAATCAATACATCTTGGATTCGTGAGGTACCGCTGCCTCCCTCCACCACTCATGGATTTTTTCATGAAAATTTGGGTGGCTGAGCCAGAACTGTTCAAACCTGAAGGGTTTCCAACCTGGGGTGGATGGCACATTCATCCATAGCTGAATGGGCTAGTGATATGACCCATGAAAATCCAGAATGCTTGCCTCAAGAGCTGTGACTTCCAACAGGAGGGAATCTAATATGAGGAACCGATCTAGTCTGCAGGCTATTTGATGTATTCCAGTTCTCCGGTTTGTCCAGGTGAAGGTGCCATTGGGGGTTTCTAGGTCAATGAGGTCGATGTTATCTATAAGATTTTTGAAGTTGCTGGATTCATGTTCCAGGCATCGAGTTCCTCCTTTTTTTTCATCCAGATTGTGTATCAGGTTGAAGTCACTCCCTACAATCCATCTCCTATCTGTGGTTAAGGTAGACAAGTACCCTATATTTTTTAGGAAGGCTTTCTTATCCCTGGTACTAGCTAGTCTGTAGACATTGGAGAGGTGGCTAGGTTTATTGAATCTGATGAGCCTGTAGGTGGTCCTAATATACCATTTGGTCGTGATGAAGGTTTCCATAATGGTTGTGTTGGGGTTCCAAAGTATAGCTAGGCCTCCAGCTGTGCTTGTGGCCACTGTGGATACCTCTTTCACTTGCTTCCAACAGTAGGGGAGAAGCTTATCTATGTCTTCAGTATCACATTTTGTTTCTTGGAACAACATTATGTCTGGTTTCTCTGCTAAGATCAAATATCATAGTAGTTTTTTCTTGCTACGCCCATTGAGACCTCTTATATTCCAGGAGAGGATCTTCATGAGGAGGAGGGGTATGGGAGAGGGGGAAAGCTATCTGAGATGAGGTGGATCTGACCGAAGTTCACCATGAAGTGACCTATCTCTTGTATGAGCTTGTTCATTGACTTCCTTCCTCTTTTATTTTCATCTTTGTAAGGTTTTCTTTGATCCTTTGGTTGGTTCCCTTGTATTCCCAAACCCTTACTGGATCTGGTTGTGGATTCGACTGAGGAGTTGAGGAAGACCTTGTGCACTTTTCGTAGTTGATCTGGAAGTATGGTGTACAGTTTTTGGTGTCAATATGCATGCTCTAGGTGCTTCAGGTCCACACCTGCTAGTTCTTTCTCATCAAGGTCCATCTCGACATCCCCATCCTCTGTTTCCAAGTGATCCTCTATTCAAGTTGTGGGGTATGTTGATGAAGTGTTTGGATTCATCACCAGCAGTGATCACTCTTTCTCTTTGCCTGTTTGTTGGGGTGTTTTCTCTGTCTACACCTCCTTGGGGTCTGAGGGGTTCTCTGGTTGATCTTGTAGGACCGCATATTTGTTGCTGGTAGACAGATCCTTACTTGCCTAGGTTGCCTTCTTTCTTCCTCCTTGTCTGCACTTTCCAGGCACCTGAGCGAATCCATCCTTGTCTTTTCCGGCATCTGAATTCCCCTCTTTGATTGTGGCATTGAGGGGACATTCTCTGAAAATATGTCCATGCTCATGGAATTTCCTACATATGAATGGGATATGTTCATAGTCAGTGGTTTGCATCCAGTCCTCATCATGGTATTCTAGGGATATGGATCCTGAGAGAGGCTTGGATATGTTCAAGTATACACAGATGCGTGCATATGAGGTGTATCGTCTTTGCTTAGTGGCCTTTGAAGATTTGACATAGACGCCAATGGTGTTACCTATGCCTGTAAAAACCTCCTCCAGCCAGAATTCCTAAGGTAGGGAACATAGTTTGATCCACACTGATTCATGTGCAAAGTCTTCCATTTTAGGGATAAATTTCTCTGTCCAGAACCTCAAGAAGAGTCCCACTAAGTTGAAAAAATATGGCCCTCCGTAAAAAATGCAGTTTCAGTCCTTGAGGTTGTGCAGGATGATGGTGAAGAAACCCTTGGAGCCCAGTTGCAGTTCATAATGTCCTTTTATCTTCCACCAATGTTGTATCCATTTGACTAGGTCCTGTTACGAGGGCCAGAGCCCTAAAAATTTGCCTACTAAGGCGTAATCTCTCATATATTGTTTTTTCTCCTCAATGCGGGGAGAATTGATAATGTATTTTAGGGCATGTGGTTCTTATGGGATACACTTGCCTGGTAGCCATGAACTTGATGCATTTGTGGGTGTTGTCTCTTTCCTTGAATCAATGTCCATCTCCTTGTCTTTGAAGGTTCCTTTCGCCAACAACTTGGAGTGTAGATCGGGGGGAGGTTCAAATGTGGGCTACTTGGAGCCCTCTCCCGTGCTTCCATTCGCCATTGCCTGGCTGTAAGAGGGGCTTCTCGACCCTCCCTCCTTCAGAGGCATGCACCCCAATGGGGAAAATAGTTGTAGCAGAGCAGCAGAAACCCTAAACCCTAGCCTGGTGTCGCTTCCTTAGTTCCACCGATCATGTACTTGTGGATTGTTCTCCTAGATGGAAACTAATTTTGTTTTCAATAGTATTTGAGATCCTCATTTTCTTTGTTGATATTGAATAACTTCGAGTTTGTGGTTTAGTTTTCATCTACAAATATTTTTGTTATATATTTCATTACAACAAGAGAAGCAAGGTATATTATATAGCCCAGGTGGAAGTGGGGAGTGATTCATAAACTCTTGGTGTGTTCATGCATAGAATCTAGTGGTTCATTGAATCTAGATGGCGCATTGGGTGGACTGACTATTGACACAAGCACAATCCTATTTAAACCCAAGTCTGATATTCCCCTCAAGATTGCAAATCTCGAGGATGCATGTCTTGAGTTCACACAAATGGTTGATGTGTCAAATATTGGAGAAACATGCAAAATTCAGGTGCATATTAGACCTGCATTTAGAGAGTCATGTGCTAGTTTTATACAATAGCAGAGTTACAAAAAAAT
>SNQJ01S0081936.1:19704-33033 GCA_010110895.2 Picea sitchensis
TAAAAGAAGGAAAAGTTGTGGAGAAGATCAAGTAGATCCATTTGCAAGTACAAGAGAGACTGAAGAATTCATGGGACAAGTACAAGGCTAGACATGACCAACACGGAACATAGAGAACATTTAGAGTGGGAGACAGTGTCTGGGTACAAATGAATAAGGAAAGCCTACAAGGTCATGTTAAGAAGATCAAGGCTTTGTGGTATGGTCCTTTTAAGGTATTGGAAAAGGTGGGAGATAATGCCTATAGACTCATTCTACCCCCATACATATGCATTTTCTCAGTAGTGAATGTGGAGAATCTCAAACTCTATGAGCCTTCCATGTTGGATCAGAAGGTGGAGCAGGTCCTACTTTCCATAAAGGACTTAGCACCAGATGCTCAGGCATAGTTGGTAGAGGACACAGTTTTTCAGAAGCAATCCAGAACTACAAGACAAGGGCAACATGACCTTTGGCAAATTGGGTTGAAAGGACAACTTCCATGCAAAGCAAAGTGGTACTCCAGGGAGAAGGTAGAGGAAAAATTCTCTCACCTCATTCATAAAATATTTTGAGGACCAAAAGCCTCCCTAAATGGGGAGGTATGATCTGGATTAGATCATTATATTATTTTTCATTTATCTCAGTACTTTCTGGGTAGAAAAATTGGAGGATTCAGCTTGTAGGGCCATTTCGGCGGTTGGTCCAAATTTGAAATTTTGGGTCCAAAAACCGGTCTGAATTACAGAGCCATTTTGAGGCATCAAATGACACCTTTTTGGTTCAAACCTTATCATCAAGGAAGGTTTTATATTCTACACATCGATACCTTTGCAATGGTGCAAATCATTTTTCAATAGGAGTTCGTAGGAGAAGTTATGTCGCTCACAAGTTAACCTATCGTATTAATCACCATGGTGTGAGTGGATCCCACGTTAGCCTAAGTTACTTAGACATGTGGGGCTATCCATATTAGTTTTTTGGGTGGCTAAGACAAATACTTCCTCATTGACAGTGCCTAGCATGCGAAGGTGTTCGAGCAACACTCTCTAGATAGTAACTTTGTAAAGTGATTTTATAAAATACCTTTTATATTTAATGACTTAAAGTGACTTTTTATAAATTTGAGTAACTTAAGTGATTTAAGTCATCTCAACGAGAGATTAAGTCACAGTCATTGATCTTATAGGGGCAAGATCTAATCTTTGTTAGACACACCGATCACACTGGTAGGGGGGGTGAATAAGTGTGAAGCTCTTTTTACAACTTCTTACAAAAATTTAGTTAGCCATCACCATTCACAACATCATTTCTCATTACTTTTATTCACACTTAGTTGTTTCCATGTAAATATATCTCAATGACATATATTAACAATAAAGAACTATTCATCATCACAATAAAGAACACGATGAACACCAGATATATGTATAAGTTTCTTTTGTATTACGGACTACAATCCTTGGGGTTTATCAGCACCAACTGAAATGAACATCAACTCAAAGAGAGCACCAACTCTCAATGCAATACCCATCCTACAGATCTCAGCACCAACTGAGAAGAGGAATCCAATCCTTAAGTACAAGACTCATATTGTAGATAGAAAACAATCTTTCAAACTATACCAATAGTCTATGCCAAGACAAGTGCATCAACTATGCATAACACAACCTGTCACAACAACCTGTCATCTCAACCTATCTCATCAATCTTATCATCCAAATATAATCTACTCCCAAAGATCAATCATCAAGTCAACTCTCAACCATATGCACAATATCACCAAGTTAACCAACAAGATACATCTAACACTACACCATACTCTCTATAAACCAAATACTATAAACCCTTACACAAGACCATGTGCCAAAACCATACATTTAGTTCTGTAGAAATCATCAAGACCTATACCATAGCATGCAACAATTGGAACAATTCCAATATGAAAATCTAATGTGGTTACCAAACTGCAAAATTTCTGCAGTTGTCAAATCTGTTGTCATGATTCTGCTGTCGCGGTTTTGCTGCCGTGATTTTTCTGCCATACTTTTTCTGCCGCGAATCTGGTCTATCAATAATACCTCCCAAATAACCTTTCACAAATGGATATTCAATATGCTCAAAGATCATACACATAAGAGAACATTTATCTCTTATTTATACTTCTCCAAGTAGCTTCCTCTAGAGTTTATCTTCTAACCAACTTACCCAATTTCCTTTTTTGGGGGGCTAACCCACTTCTAACCACTTTGTCCACTTACAACCACTTTATCCACAAATAGTAAACTCTCCACTTCTAGTTGCAACTAATTTATTTTTAATTGTTTTCTTGTTACAACCACTTAATCCATGATTAACCACTTTGACTAGTCAACTTTCTTCTAGGAGCTTCTAGAATAAGTTGACTTATTTGACCTTCTAGGGGCTTGTAGACAACACTTGAGGGTTCTCCAACTTCACATGGCCATAACTCTCTAACCGTGAGGAGTTATTTGACGTTCCACATATCACCGAAAATAGCACGACATATACTATCCATTTGGAATAGTTTCTCTTGCAAATTCACTGATCTTCATTACATTATTCCTCAATCAAACTTGGGTTCCCTAGCCACACTACTAGGCTACTCAACCACCTAACAATTTGGACTTCACAAAGCGTCTTCCCGTGAGGGATTTCACCATAAGGGGACCACTTTGAGAACTTTATCCAAGAGCGTCTTCCCGTGAGGGCTTTCACCATAAGGGGACCACTTTGGAGTTTATCCATTTGGTTCTTCCTATCAACCATGACATGACATCAATGATGCAACTCCCTTTAATATCAACACATCATTATAACACCACTTGACATCAACCATTTGACAACAATTACATCAATGACCATATACCCAATAATCAATATATCAATGATACAAACAGATCACTATGACAATACTTGACATTAATCCCTTTGACATCGATGACAACATAGTACAACAATCTTGACCATTGGAGATCTAGGGTTAGGGTTTTAGTCATTAAAGGAATATAAAAGGAAATATAAGGAGATTGAGAGGCACACAATGAGTGCATAAGAGAAAAAGGGAGGCTTGCTCATGTACTTGTGTTTGAGTGGGCAGGGCTAAGGAAGTGTGCAAAGGGGCAACAAGTAGATAGCAGCCAAGTGGGATAGGTTATTGTTGCAATGTAATTCCTCTCGTGGGCAATTATCTCGGGACGACCCAGGATTTTTAGCAATAAAATCAAACTCATAACTAGTTTTCATTTTCCC
Organism: Picea sitchensis; assembly: GCA_010110895.2. Classification (NCBI taxonomy): domain Eukaryota; kingdom Viridiplantae; phylum Streptophyta; class Pinopsida; order Pinales; family Pinaceae; genus Picea; species Picea sitchensis. Next base: position 22,957 of record SNQJ01S0081936.1, read on the forward strand.
AAGGGTGTTTACTCAAATCTCTTGTGCAATGTGTGTTTGGTTTCTAATTTTTAGCTTCCGCTGATTTTAATGTTGATAACTTAGTTGTGCAATTGTTTAATAAAGTGAATTTATTAGGAATAATTGTCAGGTGCTAGGTTTAAAGGAAATCAACATGGTATCAGAGCCTGGACTCTTAGGAAGTTGGGTTCTTTGCCCGAGATTGATTTGTAGCAACGACAATTGTAGTCTATGGGAATTTTTCTTTTAAGTTTGCAGTCTGCGGGAGCTACGGGGTAAGGAAATTATATAAAAAAAAGGAAATTGTACGTGCAAAGATGTTGTACGATTCATACGGTATGTACAACATGCAATTGAAGGCTGCAGAAGTGTGTATGCTGAGGGTGGTTGGGCAAAGGGGTGCTACCAACAACAAGTCGTTGCCTGCACAAGAGGTCAGTGTGAGGAGAGATCAATTGGTCACCCACTATCAAAGGAGAATCATGGGTTGTTGAAGAGTCGTCGACTGCTTGACAATAGAGCTGACAGTCCGCGAGTAGCAGTAGAGACAAGGTCGTGGGTTGTTTTGCTGACAGGAGAGGACCCACTATCAAAGGAAGGAGTTGGCAACAAAAATCCGTCGACCGAACATGCAAAGAGTGGTTGTGGGCTCGTAGAGCTATGAATCGGGTCGCGTGTAGAGGATCCAAGCTGAGCGAACAGGAGACCGTGAGGAGTTGAGCTGAGGACGTGGTGGAGGAGGCCGCCAACTAGGAAATCAACCACCAACCAACGAGGCATGGCCGCAAAATTGCCCAGCAGGGGCCACAGCGGTCCGACCAGCTAGCAAGTACCTCAGGCAGTAGCCAGGGGTGCCCATAAATTTCCGGGCAATAGTTGGGAAACCCTAGAATTGTCCGAGCAACGTGCAGCAGGTCCAGAAAGTTAAATTTTGAGTTTTCATAAGGTTGTCGAAATGGGAGCATTGCGATGGATTGTGGTCAGTAGCTCATCTCGCCATATGATGGGAATCAGGTAGATGTTCCTTAGTGTTTCAGAGAAAGACTCAGACTTCTATGTGAAGAGTCGAATGCATACCATGCATGCAACGAAGGGGGTTGGATGTGTCAGATTCCAGCTAGAGTTGGGAGTTTCTCTGGAGATGGAAGGAGTGATATATGTCCTAGGGTTGAAGCTAAATTTTCTCTCAGTATCAGTCTTGGAGGACATGGGATATGCAGTGATGTTCGAGGATGGACAGGTACTCATATGTTCAGTGAGAGCAGATACCCAGGATGCAGCAGTGAGGTGTGGCATCAGGGAGGGTATGATGTACAGGGTGTTGGGACATCCTGTAGTGGGGTCCAAAGGGATCTTGGATCCTAGATCAGATCTGAGTGCAACGGAGGTAGCAGGAGGGTCTTCCAGTTCATAGGAAGTAATTATAACATCGACAAATTTGATGGGGTTAAAGATTGATCCAGGAGGAGGTTCTTCCAGAAGTACCTTCCTCACTAAGAGGGAGAATTAGTTTTTGGGGTAGCTTAGACAGGTACTTCCGCATCGACAATCCCTAGCATGCGGAGGTGTCCGAGTGACACTCTCTAGATAGTAACTTTGTAAAGTGATTTTATAAAGAACCTTTTATATTTAATGACATAAAGTGACTTTTTATAAAGTTGAGTGACTTAAGTGATTTACGTCATCTCAACAAGAGATTAAGTCACGATCGTTGATTTCATAAGGGCAAGATATAATCTTGACCATTGGAGATCTAGGGTTAGGGTTTTAGTCAATAAAGAAATTATAAAAGTAGATCTGAGGAGAGTGAGAGGCACACAATGAGTGCATAGGAGCAAGAGAGAATCTTACTCGTGTACTTGTGTCTGAGTGAGAAGAGCTGAGGAAGTGTGCAAAGGGGCAGCAAGGAGATAGCAACCAAGTGAGCTAATCTATTGTTGCATTATAATTCCTCTAATGGGCTATTATCCTAGGACGGGAGCCCAGGACTTTTAGCAATAAAATCAAGCTCGGAAATGGTTTTCCCGCAAGGGTTTTTCCAGGGGTGTTTACCCGAATCTCTTATGCAATGTGTGTTTGAGACAAACAAAGTTCGCTCACACAAGAATTATCCAAAATACTTGGAATATAACAAAGTAATCCATATAGGACTGTAAACAATAAATGAATAATAAGATATAAGATAGATAATGAGATAATTACAATTGAGAAATGAGGGCCTGCTTATATACCCACGCAGGGGTGCCCTTTACCAATAGTCATGTCCTTTGAGACATGACCTTCCATTATTAATAAATATTATTTATTAATTATTATGTTATGAATATCTATGATATATGTATATTTATGTTCATAACATTGCCTTCCCCTTAAAAATGCTTNTTTATCCATTTGGTTCTTCCTATCAACCATGACATGACATCAATGATGCAACTCCCTTTAATATCAACACATCATTATAACACCACTTGACATCAACCATTTGACAACAATTACATCAATGACCATATACCCAATAATCAATAATCAATATATCAATGATACAAACAGATCACTATGACAATACTTGACATTAATCCCTTTGACATCGATGACAACATAGTACAACAATCTTAACCATTGGAGATCTAGGGTTAGGGTTTTAGTCATTAAAGGAATATAAAAGGAAATATAAGGAGAGTGAGAGGCACACAATGAGTGCATAAGAGAAAAAGGGAGTCTTTCTCATGTACTCGTGTTTGAGTGGGCAGGGCTAAGGAAGTGTGCAAAGGGGCAATAAGTAGATAGAAGCCAAGTGGGATAGGTTATTGTTGCATTGTAATTCCTCTCGTGGGAAATTATCTCGGGACAACCCAGGATTTTTAGCAATAAAATCAAACTCATAACTAGTTTTCATTTTCCCAAGGGTGTTTACCCGAATCTCTTGCGCAATGTGTGTTTGGTTTCTAATTTTTAGCTTCCGTTGATTTTAATGTTGATAACTTAGTTGTGCAATTGTTTAATAAAGTGAATTTATTAGGAATAATTGTCAGGTGCTAGGTTTAAAGGAAATCAACATGGTATTAGAGCCTGGACTCTTAGGAAGCTGGGTTCTTTGCCCGAGATTGATTTGTAGCAACGACAATTGTAGTCTATGGGAATTTTGCTTTTAAGTTTGCAGTCTGCGGGAGCTACGGGGTAAGGAAATTATATAAAAAAAAAGGAAATTGTACGTGCAAAGATGTTGTACGATTCATACGGTATGTACAACATGCAATTGAAGGCTACAGAAGTGTGTATGCTGAGGGTGGTTGGGCAAAGGGGTGCTACCAACAACAAGTCGTTGACTGCACAAGAGGTCAGTGTGAGGAGAGATCAATTGGTCACCCACTATCAAAGGAGAATCCTGGGTTGTTGAAGAGTCGTCGACTGCTTGACAATAGAGCTGACAGTCCGCGAGTAGCAGCAGAGACAAGGTCGTGGGTTGTTTTGCTGACAGGAGATGACCCACTATCAAAGGAAGGAGTTGGCAACAAAAATCCGTCGGTCGAACATGCAAAGAGTGGTTGTGGGCTCGTAGAGCTATGAATCGGGTCGCGTGTAGAGGATCCAAGCTGAGCGAACAGGAGACCGTGAGGAGTTGAGCTGAGGACGTGGTGGAGGAGGTCGCCAACTAGGAAATCAACCACCAACCAACGAGGCATGGGCGCAAAACTTCCCAGCAGGGGCCACAGCGGTCCGACCAGCTAGCAAGTACCTCAGGCAGTAGCCAGGAGTGCCCATAAATTTCCGGGCAACAGTTGGGAAACCCTAGAATTGTCCGAGTAGCGTGCAGCAGGTCCGAAACGTTAAATTTTGAGTTTTCATAAGGTTGTCGAAATGGGAGCATTGCGATGGATTGTGGTCAGTAGCTCATCTCACCATATGATGGGAATGAGGTAGATGTTCCTTAGTGTTTCAGAGAAAGACTCAGGCTTCTATGTGAAGAGTCGGATGCATACCATGCATGCAACGAAGGGGGTTGGATGTGTCAAATTCCAGCTAGAGTCGGGAGTTTCTCTGGAGATGGAAGGAGTGATATATGTCCTAGGGTTGAAGCTATATTTTCTCTCAATATCAATCTTGGAGGACATGGGATATGCAATGATGTTCAAGGATGGACAGGTACTCATATGTTCAGTGAGAGAAGATACCCAAGATGCAACAGTGAGGTGTGGCATGAGGGAGGGTATGATGTACAGGGTGTTGGGACAACCTGTAGTGGGGTCCAAAGGGATCTTGGATCCTAGATCAGATCTGAGTGCAACGGAGGTAGCAGGAGGGTCTTCCAGTTCATAGGGAGTAATTATAACAACGACAAATTTGATGGGGTTAAAGATTGATCCAGGAGGAGGTTCTTCCAGAAGTACCTTCCTCACTAAGAGGGAGAATTAGTTTTTAAGGTAGCTTAGACAGGTACTTCCGCATCGACAATCCCTAGCATGCGGAGGTGTCCGAGTGACACTCTCTAGATAGTAACTTTGTAAAGTGATTTTATAAAGAACCTTTTATATTTAATGACATAAAGTGACTTTTTATAAAGTTGAGTGACTTAAGTGATTTACGTCATCTCAACAAGAGATTAAGTCACGATCGTTGATTTCATAGGGGCAATATATAATCTTGACCATTGGAGATCTAGGATTAGGGTTTTAGTCATTAAAGGAATTATAAAAGTAGATCTGAGGAGAGTGAGAGGCACACAATGAGTGCATAGGAGCAAGAGAGAATCTTACTCGTGTACTTGTGTCTGAGTGAGCAGAGCTGAGGAAGTGTGCAAAGGGGCAGCAAGGAGATAGCGACCAAGTGAGCTAATCTATTGTTGCATTATAATTCCTCTGATGGGCTATTATCCTAGGATGGGAGCCCAAGATTTTTAGCAATAAAATCAAGCTCAGAAATGGTTTTCCCGCAAGGGTTTTTCCAGGGGTGTTTACCCGAATCTCTTGTGCAATGTGTGTTTGGTTTCTAATTTTTTTAGCTTTTGTTGATTTTAATGTTGATAACCTAGCTATGCAATTGTTCAATAAAGTGATTTTATTAGGAATAATTGTCAAGTGCTAGGTTTACAGGAAATCAACAAGCCACGTAGTGGATTTTCTAAAAACATTCTAGAAGGTCCAAAACCTTATCGTAATTAAAGGTTGAGGAAGTCAAAACCCTTCCCCTAGATGGCTATCACACTATGTTAAATACTGGGCCACTTGAAGGAGAAGGGGTTCCATTCTTTTGCATTGTATCTTGTTCCATAGCTGAGCAAAACATATGAGAGTGGTATTATGTGAGCATAACAGAGGGGAGATTATGTAGCAACCATACAAGCCACAAGTCAAAGGCAACTCCACAAAGAGTGTCTCTTTCTCTATACTTGCATCATTTATATACTAGAGAAAAGAGAGCAGAGCAGCCTCACCCTCTAGCTGGGTTTTCTCTCCGATTGGGTTTCCTAAGCCATATCGTGTGTTTATTTGTGGATGGCGTGATTGTATTTTATTGTTCTCTATTTTTTGCATTTTATTTATTTCATGCATAAGCATAAAATCAATGACTAATCATTCTAAAGATCTGAAAGAAAAATAACCTTAATAGAAAATATTTCAGTAGTTTATTAGATTTGTTGTGACGAAATGTTCCAGTAGAATATCCACGGTAGTTTACAGATCAATTTCACTAATACATTATTATAAATCCAATATCTTGAATTACAGATGAGATATCATTCCTAGATGTGCTTGTTAGAATTTATGGTTGTACAAACGACAAATATATTTCAAAGATCACTCTCCAATATTTAGTTGTCCCAAAGAATGCATAGGAACGATAAAGAAACAATCGAGAAAAATGTTACGAGACTTGAGAATTCACATATAAAATCAGAACAGCAAAGTAAAATTCAAACCCGAGGAATTGATTTGGGAAGACTTTCTATAATGCAACATGCTCTAGCCAATCATCCAGATCTTCAAGTATCCAGGTAAATGGACTCTAAACTTTCCATATTTCAAACTTAATTATGATGGTGCATCAAAAGGTAATATGGAAAATGCATGTATTGTAGGAATTATTCTAAATAGTCATTTATGCCCAAAAAGTTGGAATTTCAATGAAAAATAGGGTTGAAGCAATTGAAACAAACAAAGACCTCAAGATAGCCATTAATTTAAATATTCAATAGCTTATACTAGATGGTGATTCATATTTTATAATTGAATTGGTTATGAAATCTGGAAATAACTCTTTACAACGCAATTGGAAGTTGGAAAACGTAATTTGAGATATCCAAGAACTAACAAGTTTTAGTGGTTGAAGCAGTTGAAACAAAGGAAAGCCATTAATTTAAATATTCAAGAGCTGGTACGAGATGGTGATTCAATTTTTTTAATTTAATTGGTTATGAAATTTGGAAATAACTCTTTACAATGCAATTGGAAGTTGGAACTCGCAATTTGAGACATCGAAGAACTAAGAAGCTTTTTATAAACTTCAATGTACTCATGTCAAACATAAAACTAATAGAGGCAAATAGAATGGCAAATTTAAGTGCCAACGTCCATCATGGTGCASAAGCYGTAAAAGGACTTTGGCCACGACAATTCCAGGAGGACATTAGTGACAATTTGCTTGATTTTATAAGTAATRATAATGGTGGTCTTCGAATCAAAGATGGGTAAGTTTACGTTGGAACGCACAATTAGAGACATCCAAGAACTAACAAAGTTTTTTATAAGTTTCAATGTACTCGACATCATGTCAAACACAAAACTAATATAGTGGCAAATAGAATGGCAAATTTAAGTGCCAAGGTCCATCATGGTGCATAAGCTGTAAAAGGACTTTGGCCACGATTTGCTTGATTTGATAAGTAATGATATTAGTGACGATTTGCTTGATTTGATAAGTAATTGTAAAGGTGGTCTTCAAATCAAAGAATTGATGGGCACAAAAGATCGGGTTAATCATGCTGAAATATCCCTTATTTGATTTCATGGTATGTAATGAGACATCTTGGCATCACTTCAGAACCTTCCAAATGTAAGTTCAACAACGTGTATTCGGCTGATCTTCTATTGTGGGATTGAAATATAATTCAAGTCTCTACATTTACAAATATTTTGAGTGTCCCGTATTATCAAGTCATTGTTATAATAATAATAATAATAATAATCTGTTTGTAAGGTCATGGCCAAGTCAGACATCAGATTGGTGTATGAGACCCTCTTGTTTGTGGGAGAAATGATCCCCTTTGTGCAGCAATTTGACTGCTAAAGTCTACGGAGGTATACATACCCTACCCCCCTTTGGATTTGAATTTGTGATGTCCAAAGAGAAAACACATATTCTTAACCATTAGGCCCACTCATGTTATCTCTCATCTAATGTGTCCTTTAATATCACTCACATCATGGCACTATGGAATGCAGGCCTAAACATGCACTTTTGTACTATTTTCCATTTTAAGTTAGTGTATACTTTCTTTTACTTAACAAAAAGGAAACATCCAATGATAATCATACACAAAAACAAGTAACCAATTAAATTTTTTGATATCTCAACTTCTATGCAAAGAGGTGGGAAATAGAATTTATTTCATATTCATGACAATATTCATTGCATACGACTATACTTATTGTGGAGCACTTACATTTAGCCATTGTAGTTACATCCATATAAGCTATTTGTATTCATTTTGTTAACAACCAGGCACAAAGATAATTTTTTTTATTTTATATAGATATACCTTCTAATTGATGGATGTCAAACTTTGGACAATCCTTACAACAAATGAATAATACTTCGTTTGTCAGGTTCTGGTCTAGTGGTTGAAATTGGGTGTTGCCGCGTTAATGACCTAGGTTCAAACCCTGACTGGCATAGATCCCTGCATTATGAATTGGCGAGTCTGTTGGGACTTGCGTGAAGCATTAATTCACTATTTCAAAAAATGAATGATACTCTGGTTAAACTTTAACATGTAGGAATCATGCTTGCTCAGTTTAACCCCTCTAAACTCGTTGGCATAATATGATCTGTGCAAAACCCAAGCTTCCTCATTACAGTATCCAAGCGATTGGCATCTGTTAAGTAGAGATATCCAACCTGCATACAAGAAAAAACCAATCAAATCCAGTTCTAGAACCATTCAGCATAAGTATAAATAAGGACACATACAATTCTCTCTTTTTTTACATTGATTTAGCTATAGGTTAGATTAAATTGGTAATTCCTTCTGCACAACCTTGCTTTAGCATTCATGTCGAAACTTTAATTCCACCGATCGTTTTTGGTCAGTTAAAAACATTACTACTCTCTGTCCCCCTCTCAGACACACCACACACAAATCACAGAATCAAAAATAAAATGCAATCCATATATTATTGATCATCATAAACTAAAACTTTATCATATTCATGCATGTGTATCCTAGATGAAAAATTGAAGGGGTCCATAAAGATTTTGTCTCCACAAAAATTTCAAGGGCGCGAGACCTTTTCCAAAGCATAATGTCAGCAGCATTTGTTAGTGTAATGATTCTATGCTATTAACATCTTTCAACTGTGTTGGGCATAGTTCCCAAGATGTATGAGAGTGAAGATGTTTTTTCCAAGGAATGCTATGGATTTACAAGTACTGTTTTTGAAGTTTTTGTAACAACCTTACATAGAATAAAGTCTCCATCTCCCATTAATAATAGAATACACAGGCACCGACTCCACTCCAACTCATACACAGGCACAAGGCAATATCAGGGAAAGTCTCTTGCTCATATCATCATATACTAAAAGCAGTCCTTGCACTAACCAGCGACTACTGCCAAAGAGATAAATATGCCATGGCTTAAAGTTATCACACATAATGACAAAACTAGTTTAAGTGTTTCAAGGATTTATGGTGAAGGTAGTATTTTATTATTTACAAATGAGATAACAATGCAATAGAGTCACAATAAGCAACTTAAGTGCCATACAAAAGCTAGCTTTCAAGACCCTTTAGAGATAAACCATGAGCATAAAGTCCCATGCATATAGAATCAAAACTATATTCAACTCTGTAAGGACAATAATACCAATAACCTATAAGAGTCCTATTACCCCTCATTTTGTATGAGGATTACACTTGTGATTTTCATCACAGTGGATGGGATCTGCAGCATGGTACCTATGGAGCTCTTTGATTGGCTTATGGTGGACTGCCATGGCTCCTCTATTGGTCCTTTCTTCATGGTGCATATCGTTGATAGATGGATTAGCATGTTAGTGGATAGTTGGCGGTGATGCGTTTGCTTCATATGACTTGTATCGACATCATGGTGTTGTACTTGACATGTTGCAAATCATTTATTACTCCTAGCACATATGTATTTGGAGATCTGGTGCTTTACATCAACAGCAAGTAGCATTATAAGAGTTTTCAAAGGCATTCTAATGTCATCTTCAAGTATGTTGATTTCCAGCAAGTAATCCAATCCTAGAACTTAAGACTCTTCCAGGGTAATCTGTAGTCTTGACTTCTAGGAACTGAAGTTGTTTGATCCATCAAGCCTATCTTCCACCAAAGTTTTGTTCCTCATGGTTTGCAGATTCTTCCACAAACCCTAACGGCTAGGCTAGGCTAGCAACTTTAGGTTTTATTGGACTTATGACTGCCAACAATAAGCCTTAAAAGTCAAAAGAACACTGGTGGGCTGCAAAAATCCTTCAATGAGCTGCAGAAACCCTAAAACCGAAATTCTGCAGAAAATTGCAAAAACCCTAGGGCCAAAAATCAAAAGTTCTTTGATTTGCAATCTGAGAGTCTTTGGAGGTGCGCTGAAGGAGGCCATACACTCCTATGCAAAAATTAGCCTCAATGTTCCAGTGTAAAGTGTTGAAACTAGCAAAAGAAGGGGAGCCATTTTGGCAGTTGCAGCAAGGAAGTGACAGTTGGCTTCTTCAATGGCTTGTGCAATGGTCTCTTCAGGAACTCTGCTCTGATACCATGTTGAATTTTAATGCTTAGCTCATGCACATGTAGTTTATTTCATTTAGCATGTACTTGAACCATAAACAATGCAGCAATACC
>SNQJ01S0081937.1:24785-35212 GCA_010110895.2 Picea sitchensis
CCCTTCTTTTATAGGCTAGAAGGAGCTAGGGTTTTAGATGAACTCTCGGCCATGCATGGCTGGGAGTTCCAGTTAACTGACCCAAATCTTTTCGTTCCGTCGACAACTTTCCTGATTTTTTTCTTTGTTAGGTAAACGCGCGTTGTAGTGGGCCAGCCAGCGTTCCAACGCATGCAGCAGAAGGCCTGCCAGCGTTCCAATGCTCCCAGTGATAGGTTAGGGCGCGGGTTACTTAATTTAGGAGGTTTTTAAAGAGTCTGTTCAGCATGGCTTTGGCAATGAAGGGCAATGAGTTCGCCTGATGCCAGGTAAGCATGTGAGGTGCAATTTAGGGTTATAACATGTAGGAGGATTTCAAACTGGTTTTCTAGAAGAACAACCTATTGTTGATTGTGTCGAATAGATTTATGAGTTGCATGATCCTCACTTTCCATCATTTGAGCATGCTATTAAAAATGACATTGTTGTTGATATGCCTGATTGTTCTACTCTCGTAAGTGAACCTAAACTTAGTTGACACCCAAAAAGCACAACATGGAATCCTTGCATGCAAATGGGTTGCAATGCCTTATTACCTATATATATCTAATAATATACTAAATAGGTGGGACACTATTACATGAATAATGATGAAAGATGCTTTTATTTGATTACGCTCATGACTACCTTACAAAGTTAATTCTATAGTTTGGGAATAAATCCAAAAATTCTAAACCGCTTTCCATGTGAAATAGACGAACGATGGGTGTATTGACAATTTAATTTAAAAAAGAAAGGAAAGGGGAAAAATGTGTGTTTTAATAAGCATCTTGGCTTATTCTTTCTACACATATATTTTGACTTGTTGATTCAAACTCCAAGCATGAGCCACATATAGTTATGGCGTATCGCACTTATGGTATACTTGTTATTATCATGGACAATTGATAAGTTTTATAAGGTGGAAATCCTTCACTATCAAGGAATGTGGGAAATGACATGTTTTGTTGCTAAGTGTTGAGTATACATATAAAAATTATGAGCTTAATGTAGGGAGAAAAATTCAATTTTTGGATTGAAGTTTTATGTGGAAAACATAGTGGACTATATGTTGGAAGTATTGGGTGCGCTCATACTTGGCTCTAGTTGATGGAAATTAATGTGGGAAATGACGTGAAATTAATGCACGTCACTCTAACCCTACCTCAATTTCTCCACCCTCACTTGGTTCGCATTTGTGTTGGTTTCTTTGGCTGGTGTTTCCTTCATTTTTCTTGACTTTGGGAAGAATATGTTGGCATGTTTACAGGTAGAGTGTGCTTTTCATTGATGGAAAGAACAACAATGATGATGGCAGGTTTACAAACAGAGTGTACATGGTAAGAACAGCCGCCAACAGCGAAGACACAAAAGAACAAGCAGTGAAGACATAGAAGAACAAGGTCAAGAAACTGAGAAGGAATAGTGTAGCATTTCACACAGAGCGCAAGTGGGCACTAGGTCCGAGGTGAATTCCATTACCAAAGCTCAGGAGAGATAGCATTCCCAGAAACATAGACGAGGTCCAAGTCATCAAGGCTCGCAGAAGGATCAAAGGTCGTGGCCTTTGACACTTAGAGATTTGAGAAATCCAAAGCTCAGGAGGAGGAGCAACAATGGTCGTTGGATCACCAATCCAAAATTCTCAATGGTCATAAGATCAGAGTACAAACAGGAGGAGCACGTAGAGGAGGATATTAGACCTCAGCTGCCGGATTGAAGCGTGAAGGACTAGCAGTCATTAGATCCAATATAACTATGAAGAGGATAATAGGCAAGAGCCATCCTCCAACTCCGCAAAAACGAAGTCATGAAATGATCTGGGTCGTTGGATCCAGAGGACACGTGGCGAGAGATCATCATTTTGTTGACTCACGAGATGGAGAAGTCAAAGGTGAGAGTTGTAGCAACTCATGATATGAGAAGTCATGAAATGATTTGGGTCATCTGATCACCAAGAATATGGACCATTGATCTGATATGAAGTCAGAGTCCACAATATTGATTGCAGTCATTGATCAAAGAGAGAGACCTCGACCGTTGATCTGATATGAAGTCATTTCAGAGTTTCGCGTATCGGGAGTTTGGAGGAAACTCACAGTAAGACTTTGCGATATGAGAAATCGCAAAGAACTCTTTTTCTTGACCCCTAATCATAGCTTGTGGTCACATAAGAGGAAGATAAGTGAAGGAGATAGCATTACTAGGCTCCATTTCGGAGTTTCCTGTATCATGGGTTTGGAAGCAACTCACAACAGGAGGTTGCGATATGAGAAATCGTGAAGCACCCTCATGTTTGGCCCCTGATCATAGCTAGTGGTCACATCAATGGGAGAGAAGGGAAGGAGATAGTGGTGCCAGGCTCCATTTTGTATTTTCATGTATCATGAGTTTGGAAGCAACTCACAACAGGAGGTCACGATATTCGAAATCATGAAGCACCCTCGTGGTTGGCCCCTGATCATAGCTAGTGGTCACATCAGTGGGAGAGAAGAGAAGGAGCTAGTGGTTCCAGGCTCCATTTTGGAGTTTTGTGAGTCAGGAAAACCAAGGCGACTCACAGTTGATCACCCGAAATGTGAAATCGTGAAATGACTATTGGTTAGGCATATGGTCACTGTCAATGGTCATGTGAAAGGAAGGGGCTTAGCCAAAAAATCTAAATTCCCACTGTGTAGTTTTCTCAGGAAAGGAAAAAGTGCCAAAGGGATGAGTGCACAAAGGTTCTCTCAGTAACTGCTAAAGATGAACTGATTGTAACTACAGAAAACCACTGATGGTTTCAACCAAAGAATTCAAAGAGGCTACAAGGTGATTGTCAGAGAAGCTGAAGAGTCTCAAGGTATCTGTTAGTGGAATGAAGACTCATCATAGAGACGATTGATAGATGAAAAAGCGTTGAAGATGGTAGTTTCCAGAGAAGCCAAAGGGTCTCGGCATAACAGCCATGGATGAAGAACAGACTCAGTGTAATCGCCAGAGGGGGGAAAGATTTATGTGTTTGATCTAGCAGAGGACTGGGCATGATAAATATATGTAGAATAGCGAAGGGGAGTGGGCTTGGGGAAGAGAGTGACTGATGCGGGTAAAATCATGTTGTGTACAGTGGATGCATTGTACAGAAGAAGCATAGCGCATATAACATATATGCATATCTGAGAGAGGAAGAAAAAGTCGAGGTGCACATGCAGAGACAGAACAGGAAGACATTGATGCAAGCAGATCATAGAAGTGCACCAGAACAATTATGAGACTGGTAAGTTATAGATAAACATTGTATCACTGTAATAAGTATGAAGTAATGAAGTTTTTATACGCATGGTGGTTGGGAGGATTGGTGTCCTCAAAGTTTCAAGTGGGTGCTTGAACACAAGGATTTGTAGCTTCCATCTGGTTGCATCCAGAAATACCAGGGTGGCAGGGTGGTACAAGGGAGAATTGTTGTTCCATGTTATACAGGTTTGTGCCTATGTGACTGGAAGTTGGTGCTTCCATCCAGTTGGTGTTGGAACACTTAGGGAGTTGGTGCTTCCTTATAGGGGGTGATAGAGAAACCAGGGAGTTTTGGTTCCTTCTAGTAGGTGCTAGAGAAAACAGAGAGTTGGTGCTCTCAGCAAGTTGCAGCTTGCAAAATAGAGGTTGTAGCCTCAAGAGGAGTTGGAGAAATACGATAATGTAAAGAAAATAAATATTGCTTATCATATCAAGAAGAAGAGCTTTTTCCCTTTATGGGTTTCCTCAGGAAATATTTGTCTCTATATATTTCATGTGTGTGATTGATGTTTAATATTCTATTACTTACTTCTCTGCATCATTGTGATCGTCATTGAGTGTTCTGTGAAGATTTTAAAATGAGAATAATAGTTTAATCACAGTAACAATTGATTCACCCCCCCTCTTAGTTGTTCAACAATTGGTATCAGAGCAGGTTCCTTTTTTTTCTAAAGGTAGATTAGGAAGCTTAAACATGTCAAGCCATGAAGGAACTTCAACCAATAAGGCCCCCCTATTCAATGGAACAAAATTTTCCTTCTGGAAAGTTAGGATGAGAACCTACATAATGGCCCTAGGTGCAGATGTCTGGGATGTGGTAGAGACTGGTTATGTAAATCCAGGTGTACTAGCTAATAAGGATGGCAAGTTAGAATTCAGCTTCAATGCTAGGGCTATGAATGTTATTCTGAGTGGGCTTGCAGAAGCAGAATTTGTAAAAGTTATGCACTTAGAAACTGCCAAAGAAATGTTGGACAAACTCATTATCAGTTATCAAGGTAATGAGAAGGTAAAGGACGCCAAGCTTCAAACCTACAGAGTACAGTTTGAGAAGCTAAATATGAAAGAGGATGGAACTATTGGAAAGTACTTTCTGAGAGTTGAAGAACTAGTAAATGCAATGAAAGAACTTTGAAAAATTTGAGGAACCCTCTTTAGTTCAGAACATTTTGAGATCTCTGCCACATAGGTTCAACCCGAAGGTCTCTGCTATAGAAGAACTTAATGATCTAAAATCCTTGGCTTTTGATCAACTTCTAGGAATGTTGACTGCATATGAAATGAGGATAGTTAATGATAAACCCACCTCTAGAGAAGCATCATTTAAAGAAGATAAGAATGAGTATTCTCAGCCTAATAAAATTGAAGTAAAATTTGTGAGAAGACTAAAGAAAGGATCAGGCGAGTACCAAGGCAACTTGCCCTTCAAATTTTTTAACTGTGGAAGGATAGGTCACTTTTCATCTAAGTTTCCACACAAGAAGAAGGACCAAAACTCTGAAGGTGAAGAGAAGTACAAATTCAAGAGATTTGGTAAAAAGAAAAGATTATGTGTAAACAATGATGACTCTTCAGGAGACACAGATAGTGACTCTTCTTGTGAAGATAAGATTAATGAATTTATGCTAATGGCCAAAGAGGATTATGATTAGATATCATTTTTGGGATTAACTGCATAGTGTAAATCATTAATCTATAACCCATATCCATGAGTATTGGTCGCAATTGACCAATAATCCTCATGATTTGAATAGTCC
Organism: Picea sitchensis; assembly: GCA_010110895.2. Lineage (NCBI taxonomy): Eukaryota > Viridiplantae > Streptophyta > Pinopsida > Pinales > Pinaceae > Picea > Picea sitchensis. The sequence goes on from SNQJ01S0081937.1 coordinate 29,834, forward strand.
ACTTAGCACTCATTGCATCGGGTAATGCTCACAGGGGTGAAGAAATGGGATTGAAACCATCAAAATGAATCGCATAGCATCAATCATCACTTCTGGGGCTTGCACCTGATAACCAGGACTTCCTAGGTGGTCACCCATCCCAAGACACCTCTGGCTCAAGCATGCTTAACTGTGGAGTTTTTCCCCACAATTAAGCCCACTTATCTTGCTACCCCATTTGAAAAAACTTAGAAAGCATTGTTCCTTATGAACTATCCAGTTAGAGCTCCCTTCACTCTTATTATTTAAGCATAGAGGGGCTTCCACAGTGAAACATATTAGATATCATTTTCGAGATTAACTGCGTAGTGTAAGTCATTAATCTATGACCCATATCCATGAGTATTAGTCGCAACTGACCAATAATACTCATGATTTGAATAGTCCACTTAGTACTCATTGCATCGGGTGATGCTCACAGGGGTGAAGAAATGGGATTGAAACCAGCGAAATGAATCGTATAGCATCAATCATCACTTCTGGGGCTTGCACCTGATAACCAGGACTTCCCAAGCGGTCACCCATCCCAAGATGCCTCTGGCTCAAGAACACTTAACTATGGAGTTTTTCCCCACAATCAAGCCCACTTAGCTTGCTACCCCATTTGCAAAACCTTAGCAATTATTGTGCCTTATGAACTATCCAGTTAGAGCTCCCTTCACTCTTATTATTTAAGAATAGAGGGGCTTATGTAGTGAAACATATTAGATATCATTTTCGGGATTAACTGCGTAGTGTAATTCATTAATATATGAACCATATCCATGAGTATTAGTCGCAACTGACCAATAATACTCATGGATATGGGTCATAGATTAATGACTTACACTACGCAGTTAATCCCGAAAATTATATCTAATATATTTCACTGCGGAAGCCCCTCTATGCTTAGAGGATTATGATAATAAAATCACAGGAAGTGATGTTGATAATGAAGAAGTTGTGGTTGACTTTGAAGGAGAACTAGTCAGTTCTCTAGAATAAATTGCTAGACTCAGACTCAAGAAGAAGAAGCAAAAATAATTGTTGATACAGTTCGAGAAAGACATTAAAAAACCTGATGAAGACTTTGCCCTGTTGAAAGTAGAATTAAAAGAGGAAAAGAAAATAGAAGACATTCTGAAACAAAATTTATCAGAAAATAAGGCAATATGTGAAGCCTTGGAATAAGAGGTAGTAAAAATCATAAAAGAAATGGAGAAGTTTAAAGCATTAGATCCCCAAAATCTTCCAAGCATTAAAGCCTCAGAAGGATTAGCCACCATTTTGAATTATCAAAGGAATCCAAGTTTTAAAACTAGTTTGGGTTATGAAGAAGGATCAAATAATGGTTAGCCAAGCAACAAAGAATCCATCAAGTTTTTCAAATCTACATGCATTGACAACAATAAATATGGAGAAACAAAGGAATATAATCAGCCACCAAGGAAGAGCGAAGGAAGAAGTACCAGAACTGAAACTGTAGAACAAAGAAATAATATACCCTCTTCTCAAAGAAATCATCAGCATGGAAGAAATCGACCTGCTCAAAGAAGACATCCATTTTCCAGGTACAAAGGATTTTTCTATGGATATTGTTTTTAATGTTCTAACTTTGGTCACAAAGTTGTAAACTGCTCCTTAAAATTTAGATATGAGAAATCAAGACACTCAAGGAATAGATATATGTCGCAACAAAGAATGAGACAACCAAGTAACAAACAACTACATACTGCAAATCATGTGATGGCTGGGAAAATAACACAGGTTAAGCATAACAATCATTATGATCCTTTATTCAATGAACCAGAATGTTACACCTGCCATAATACTGGACATAAAGCTGTAGATTGTCGCTTAAGGAACTATGAACCAGATTTGAATCCTTCTGCTGAAAATGTCAAGGTTTGGAAGAAGAAAGAAAATGACAAGTGTGTACTAGTGTTGTCAGCTCAAAGACAAAATAACCCCTGGTATATTGACAGTGGTTGCTCCAGACATATGATGGGAGACAAAGGTAAGTTTCTATCTCTAAGTGAAAGCAAATCAGGAAACGTAACCTTTGGAAATTATGCTCCAGGTAAAATCAAGGTTAAAGGGATGGTGAGTTTAAGTAATGGAAAAGGAAAAGCACGGGATGTTCTGCTTGTAGATGGGCTGAAACATAATTTTCTCAGTGTAATTCAAATGTGTGATAGAGGATGTGAAGTGGTGTTCACTTCCAAGGATTGCAAGATAAAGTCTATAAACTCGGGGCAAGTGGTGGCTAAAGGCATAAGGACAGATAATAATGTATATGTGCTGAAAGAAGATAGAGAAGAGTTTCATCTAAGAAAACATGATGGACTATGGTTATGGCATAGGAGACTTGGACATATAAACTTTGACCACTTAATCAAGCTCAAAAATCTTGAGGCAGTAAAAGATCTTCCAAGAATATCAAAGCCACAAGACTTTGTGTGTAAACCCTGCCAAGTAGGAAAGCTAACCAGGACTCAGTTTAAATCTAAGAGCTCTACTTCAACATAGAAACCACTCCAATTAATTCATATGGATTTATGTGGACCATCAAGATAGGAAGGAAAACTACTTTATGCTGATCATTGACGATTACTCTAGACTTACTTGGGTTTATTTTCTCAAAGAAAAAACTGAAGTAGTTGAGAAAATTAAAATATTTAAGGCTTGAACTAAGAATTAAACATGTAAGAGGTTAAAGGCAGTAAGATCAGACAGAGGAGGAGAATTTATGTCAAGTGATTTTAAGGAATTTTGTGATAAAAATGGGATCAAGAGAGAATACACAATCCCAGGAACTCCATAGCAAAATGGAGTAGTTGAGAGGAAAAACAGAACCATGCAACAAATGGCCAGGTCAATGATGAATGAGAAGAACATTGGTCAAACCTACTGGGTAGAAGAAATACACACAACATTCCATGTTCTTAACAACGCCCATCTCATACCACACAGTGACAAGACACCTTATGAAATGTGGTATGGAAGACCTGCTTCAATCAAACAATTCAAAGTCTTTGGGAGTAAGTGCTACATAAAAAATAATAATGAGAACCTTGGCAAGTATGATGACAGGGTTGATGAAGGAATATTCTTAGGGTATTCTACAAATAGTAAAGGATACAGATGTTGTAATAAGAGGCTTCATAAATTGGTTGACTGTATTGACATAAATGTTGATGAAGGAATCCCAGTAAGAGAGGTGAACAATATTGAATCAACAACATAGGATATAGATGAAGTTGAATCTGAAAAGGTCCAAGAATCAGAACAAGAATAATTTGAGTCAGATGAAGATTCAAATACTCGGGCAAACTCAAATCAACAGACAACATCAAATTCTTCCTCTAGAATTACTCAAAAGAATCATCCTGCAAGTCAGATAATTGGTGAAAAAGACAAAGGTGTAAAAACTAGGAGAAGGATAATCAAAAACACTGAGCAATCACATATAGCCTTCATATCCATGGTGGAACCCAAGAACTTCAATGAGGCCAGTAAAGAAGTAAATTGGTTAAAATCAATGAATGAGGAATTGGACAAGATTGAAAAGAATGACACGTGGGAACTTGTTCCTAGGCCAGCAGATAAAAATGTAATAGGATCAAAATGGGTCTACAAAAATAAGATGAATGATCAAGGAAATATTGTAAGAAATAAAGATATATTAGTTTGCAACGGATATGCTCAAATAGAAGGATTGGACTTTGATGAAACATTTGTGCCTGTAGCAAGATTAGAAGCTATTAGAATGTTTCTTTCCTATGCTTGTCATAAGAAGTTTAAAGTCTATCAAATGGATTTCAAGTCAGCTTTTCTAAATGGAGATGTAAAAGAAGAAGTCTGTATGGAACAACCAGAGGGTTTCCAACTATCAGATAACCCAAAATTTTTCTGCAAGCTGAAGAAAGCCTGATATGGGTTGAAACAAGATCCTCATGCATGGTATCATAGACTGGATACATATCTTCAAGACAAAGGGTTCAAGAGTGGAAGAGTTGACAACAATCTATATATCAAAATAGAGGGCAATGATTTTCTCATTGTGTTGGTCTATGTAGATGACATCATCTTCGGTAGTAATAATGTTTCACTGGTAAAACGGTTTGCTTCTGCCATGCAGTCTGAATTTGAAATGTCTATGATAGGGGAACTGTCATTTTTACTTGGCCTACAAATTACTTAGAAGTCTGAAGGAATATTTCTTTCTCAAGAAAAATATGTAAGAAAAATGTTGAAAAGGTTTCAAATGGAAGATTCTAAACCCATGAGCACACGTATGGTCACTGGATGTAAGTTAAGAAAGAATGATGACTCACCTGATGTTGATCAGAGTTCATATAGGTCTATGATAGGCAGCCTATTGTACATCACAACATCCCTTCTAGACATAATGCATGTTGTTGGACTAGTAGGAAGGTATCAGGCCACACCTAAACAGAGTCATTTGTTAGTTGTTAAAAGAATATTCAGATACTTTAAAGGAACAATGGACTATGGCCTATGGTATCCTAGGAATCATAATTTTCAACTATCAGACTATTCAGATGTTAATTGGGCTAATTGTGTGGATGAAAGGAAAAGCACGAGTGGAGGTGCATTCTTCTTAGGAGATTCCCTTGTATCATGGTTTACCAAGAAGCAAGGTTCCATTTCCTTATCAACTACAGAATTTGAATACATTGCAGTTGCCACTTGTTGTACCCAAGTATTGTGGATGATTCAAATACTTGCAGACTTGGAGGTAAAATATACTGCACCGATCCCAATTCATTGTGATAATACCAGTGAAATTAATGTTTCAAAGAATCTTGTCTTTCACTCCAAGACCAAGCATATACCCATCAAGTATCACTTCTTGAGAGAACAGTTAACCAACTCTGTGGTTTATGTGCATTATATTCCATCCAAATATCATATTGCTGATATCTTCACTAAACCGCTTGCACGAGCTCAATTTGAGTATCTACGCCAGAAGTTGGGTTTGACCCTGTTATCACTGAAATTTCGTCTGCATAGGACGACAAGAACTCCGCATCATCAGCACAGAAAAACAGGCATTCATGGCACAAGGATTAAATCCACAGCACAGCAAAAGGGCCAAAAACTATACAAAAATGGCTAAAAAATTAAAAAGCGCATCATACCCACTAAAAATGAGCGCGCGCGCGCAACATGTTCGTATATTGGGTGCATATGTGCGGCTGTGGGGTACAAAACCCGCGCGCCTGCCAAACGGCGCATTTATGAAGTTGGTCGGCCTCCCAACCACTAATGGATCGGCTCCCAAGTCGATTTGACATCAAATCCGAGCTCAATCTGCGTGGGGAGGCTGGTCAAAGA
>SNQJ01S0081937.1:35222-48069 GCA_010110895.2 Picea sitchensis
AAAGATATGAAGATGCAATCTTTTCATTTCGATGAAAGCTATGCTATGAGAAGGAGAAAACATTTATCATTCCCGTATGCATGATGTCCCAAAATATTAACTCATCAATATCAAGATTCTCAAGAAATGAGAAAAAGGTATTGTATACCAACGCATGATTCATGCCCCCCCCCCAGCCATGAGGGGGAAATTTTTTCATAATTTAAGATCAAAAAATGCCAAGAATCATGCAATTTTGCTACTTCAAATGCAAGGATGCCCCCAATCTAATATAAAGAAAGAAATCAAATCTTTTTGTTTCAAAAATTTCACTAAAAGTAATAATGAACTTTCTTAAAACAAAGAAACCCAAACTAAAAGTTTTCTTTTAAAACGAACTATTCAGAAGAAATCTCATCTTTCCTTAAACAATTCTAAAGAAAACACATGCTTTGTAATTGAAAGACACTCAAAGAAAGAGACTAATCCTTCAAAACCAAACAAAGCAAAAGTGGCTAAAAGCAACTCAAAGGATGTCAAGCAGATTGTAAGCAGATCAATATAGGCTCCAAAAGTTCAATCCAGTTGTTCAAAGCAAAACTGGGCATCAAAAAATGACAAGGCCCAATCCAAAAAAATTTACAAACAAGTTCGCAGGCTGGCAGTGTATTACAGTGCAAGAATCAAAGATTCTCGCAGGTTGAACAAAGGTTGACTGCGAGGGGTTCGCACTGGACTTAACACCAGGGTGCGAACTCAGGTGTTTCTCACAGGCCACTAAAGGGTACAGTGCGAGAATTCCTGTAAACAAGCAAAAATTTGAAAAAGGACTAAATTTGAGTGAACTTTCAGATCCAGAGAGCCTGGATGGATCTCCCACAGACTTAGAGACCAGAAAACAAGAAATCAAAGCAAGGGAAACTAGACTAACTAGGAAACAATCTGTTCCCCAGTGGAGTCACCAATTTTGTTATCGGACTAATCGGTAGGTGTGGACACTAACTAATCTCCCTAGATCCACCTAGATCTAGAACAAAACACACCAAAACATGACGCTTTCCTTATGTTTTAAATATTGCGTTTACTAACTAAAGAGGGATAGGTGACATACCATTTAAATGTCGTTTCCTCTCACCATTTCCATCCTAGCTATGGTGCAACCTACGAGAATCAGGCATTCTCGCACCCTACCTATATATCAACCTGCGAACTTCCTTTTTTACAGGGTTTTTACAAGGGAAAATGCAACTTCTTTTCTTAGGAAAAGTTCTTCTCCCTTCTCTCTTCAGGAACTCAGGCCACTGACCCCTTTGAAGGCAAAAGATAGGTTTACATCATTAACGGTCATAGGGATGATGAAAATAATGTGTAACAATGGACTATCTTGTTTACTATTTCACGCATGGTCAGGAGTGTGGCTCTGCACATGGCTCTCCAGACCTATTTCCAGTATGCAATAGAGTGCACATAGCCTCAGGTTTTCCACTGGTCGGACATGGTTCTTTGCAGCATGAAGAGGCAACTGACAAAGTGCAAAAGGGGTAACCTGAAATAGTTCGAGTACGAGTCGATTTTGGTGTCTTTATTCCTTGAGAGGGTCCCACTACTGCGTCTACAGGTAGGTTGGGGTTTACCAAACCCACGGGATCCGAGGATGATGAGGTGGTGTAACCTCATGGCTCGACACGTAGCAGGCCCTATAATCAAATATAACGTTTCATTTTTTTAACTAATTGAGGCCCCAGATGATGATGATCGATGACTATGCATATGCCGGCTTGGATTTTCGAGGAGATCCGGATTTGGTTATGCCCGAGGATGATCAGTGGGGTGACTTAGGTAAGAAGTACACATTTCATTTTTTAAATGTTTTTGTAAATTTTGTTATATAAAATGTTTTTATGTTTTTGATCCAAGGACTAATCAAAAATTTCTTTTGATGACACAGATGTGGGGTTGTATAAACCTCCAAGAACATCTCCCATTCAGAGACGAGGGGAAGTGGCTCTAGTGGCAGGATGGGATGTTGAGGACTATGAGGCAATTGAGAAGAACTTAGAGGGACTGACTGCAGATGTCCCGGACATCTCTATTGGGAATATCTTGAGACGCTATCAGCGCCATACTATGGGTGTATCTGAGTCTCTTAGTCGACTACTCCGTAGGGTAGCCCAAGAAGTTGTATGTTACTGTGAGCGTCATCCGTGATGCTAATTTGTAAAATCCATGGGCTTCATATTTTGATATTTTGGTCTTTGGACCAAAACTTTTGTAAAAATTTTGATCGTTAAATATACATATGCGGCTTCTACCAGCTTATTTTGTTTTGTATAATACATATGATGTGTGATTGGTGTTATAAGAGTCTCAGATTTCTATCTAACACATAATTAGCTAAAGTATCAGTCAACGTATTTAGACATCTAGGAATGTGATGATATTCGATATAATCAAAATAACGTTCCAAAAGGCGAATTCATAGATATACCCGTAATAAAGTAGGACTTCGGATAGCATAGACATTACTTGACTGCACCACTACTAGCTATGAATCAAGTCGTATAACCAGGTGGTGGATACCAAGTGAAATAGCATCAGTCAAAAATTTGATAACAACGCTATATTCTGTAATATTATTGGTCGCACGACTGAGGCAAACACCTCGTAGACTGATAAGTTCGTTTGTAGGTGCATAAATTTCCCATGCAGCAGAAGCTAGGTTTTGAATACTACGACTAGAGCCATCGGCGAAGCCAATGTGGGGTAGCGAAGACTCCGACATCTGGAAACCAAGCACGACACAAGGTAAGTGGTCGAGGGTAGAAACCAAATAACAAAAAATCACACTGAAGTATGATACAATAAAATACAAGCACTCATGCATAGATGACCTAAGCATAGTACTTCTTTAAGTAAAGCCCATTTCTAGGTTCACTCAAAGGGACACCATCATAGTCCACTAACTCGTAGGCTCCTTTCTCCAACACTCATCTGACGATATAAGGACCTCGCCACATAGCCTCAAATTTTCCGGCTCCTAGTAAATCTCGATCTTGTTCATAAAGGAGAACTAGATCACCTTCAGAGAAAATGCATGGTTTGACATGTTTTTCATATTGGGCTTTGACGCGTTTCTTTTCGGTTTCTATAACTAGGGTGGAATCACGACGAGTTTCATCCAGTTGCATAAGATACAACAGACGTTCTTCTTCAGTAGAAGTGTTTGGGAGAAATTCAACGACTAGATTTAGAGATGGTATCTCGCATTCAATCGGAAAGATGGCTTCTATACCATAAACTAACTGGAAAGGTGTAAACCCGATAGCAGACTTGATGGATGTTCGGTAAGCCCACAATGCTGAAAACAACATTGTGTGCCAACAAGTTTTGTGAATCCCTATCATTCGTCGAAGCATGGTAATGAGGACTTTGTTTATTGCTTCAACCTGGCCATTGGCCTGTGAGTAATAGGGTGTTGAGTTTTCATGGTGAAGACCCGACTTTTCGGTGAGTTTGGACATCATGGAGATTCTAAAGTGGCTACCGTGATCAGTAACGATAGCTTGGGGAACACCAAACAGAGCAATGATGTGATTGAATATGAGTAGTGTTGCAGTCTTTCCCGTATTGTCGAATATAGGCATCACCTTAGCCCATTTCGTAAAATAATCTACGACTACAATAATGTATCCATGCCCCTCAATCGAGTGAGGGTGACATGTCATGAAATCGATACCCCATTTTGCAAAAGGTCCAACAAAGACTATAGGGTGTAGAGGAGCAAGGTGTGATCGTATTTTGTTGTTGTATGTTTGGAAAGCGTGGCATTTTTGGACAATGATAATACAATATTTGAATAAAGAAGGCCAAAAATACCCAGTGCGTAAGATATTTTGGGCAGTAGAATACCCAGACATGTGACCACCACATGCTCCAAAATGGAAGTCATTCAAGGCTTTCTCGGCTTCGTCAAAGGTGAGGCATCATCAAAAAATGGAGTCAATCCCACGACGATAAAGAGTATCACCGAGCATAATATACTGGCGGGCTTGGTAACGTATTCGACAATGGTCAGTGTTAGACAAATCAGGCTGGAAAGTTTGAGTCTGGAGATATATAATGATATCCCCATACCAAAGGTCATTGGAACTAATCAGAAAAAGGGATTCATCGGGTAATGAATCCTCCGCTACATTTTTTGTCTCAGAACAGGGAAGGTCACATATCAATTCGGCAAACACCAAGGATTTCTTGGACTTGGCACATTCGAATTCTAAGTCAAACTCCTGGAGTATTACGATCCATTTGGAGTATTTTCTCCCTAGCAATTGGCGTGTAAGAATGTGCTGCATAGGGTTGTAGTTGGAAATCACAGTAGTCTTGCGTAAAACGATATACTGTCGGAAACGTTGGATGACTGCCAAGGCCAATTTTTCAACATGTAAATGCTTGGTTTCGGTAGTCGTGAGACTCCGACTCAAATAATAAATGACATGTTCATCATGAGAATCATCCTCCTGGACTAGAACCATAGCAATGGTAGAGTCTGAGGCTGCGAGATAAAGGAAATAATCTTGACCGTAATTGGGTGGGAAAAGTAGTGAGGTACGGGTTAAAGTAAGTTTTAAAGTGTTGAAAGATTTGTTGGCAGTGGTGTCCCATACAAACTCAGAACCTTTCTTGAGAAGTCGAGTAAATCCGAGGGTTAACTCAGCGTAGTTTGGGATGAAACGACGTAGAAAGTTTGCCTTCCCTTGCAAACTTTGTAGCTAGCGAAGTGAGGAAGGAGGAGGGAGATTAAGAATCACCTCGACCTTCAAAGGATCTACCCTGATCCCTTGACATGAAACAATAAAGCCTAGAAGTCAGTCAGATTCTACACAAAAAACACATTTGTGCGGGTTTAAGCGTATACGGTAAAACAGACATCGAAGGAAAATGGCTCGGAGGTGTGTTGGATGATCTACACCGTGCATGGAATGAGCTGGTAGGTCATCGAGATATGGTTGCACAATGTGATTTATATCATGAAAGGCATAAGACATAGCATGTTGAAAAGTCACGTCGGTATTCTTTAAACCAATGGGTAGTTTCCAGTAGGCAAAAGTGCCCCAAGGACAAATAAAAGCGGTCTTGTGTTGGTCGGCGGGCACGATATTGATTTGATTATATCCGGAGAAACCATCCATCCAAGAGAAGATTTCACTCCCGGCACAATCTTCGACGATCTGGTCAACGAAGGGGGTGGGGAAGTTGTCTTTAGGACAAGATTTTTTAATATCCCTATAATCAACGCACACGCGAATCGTACCTTGTTTCTTGTTAACTAGAACAAGATTGGAAACCCATTCAGTTAGAGCCACAGGGTAAATAAAGCCAGCTTTAAGAAGTTTCTCAACTTCAAGCTTGATAGCAGCTGCTTTACGCTGGTGGACCGGACGAAGTCATTGCCGAATGGGTTTAGTGCCCGGATATGTCTTAATCTCGTGTACAACAATGTCGGGGTCAATACCCGACATTTCTTCATATCTCCATGTGAAGACGTCATGAAATTCTTGAAAAAGAGACTTGTAGGTGACAACTTCGTCGTTGGAACATGAAGCTCTGATATGCACATTTTCGACAACTACAGGTTTAATGGATATGTCGAGGGGAATGGTGGGTGAGATATTACTTAAGTTCCCTTCGTATAACATATCGTGTGTAGACTCAGGAATGGTAGAAATGATGATAATGGTCAACAGAGTCGAGATCCGTTGGTAACTCTCAATGGTGTGTTGTTCCAGGAAGAGAATGGAACGATGATGTCCATCGTCCCAAGGGGTATCTTCCGTGGACATAACAAACATAATCATCTCGTCTGTAGGAAAAATGACACGGAATGGATCCGTAGATAAATCACCAAGAGAGGGGGTAGAAGGGGTTGTCAATTGAATGGCTTGATAAGTGAATTCGACCAGACTCAAAGGCATTTGGTCGCCATAGCGAAGATGATCATCAGGGTTGGGTAGTATCCATGGGTCATAAGATGCAAGGGTTTCTCGAACAGAGGTGGAAATCATGTTGATCGAGGTGACAAATGGATGTGGAACATCGGGTGGTGGAATGGGGAAAGTACCCATCAAAGAGGAATCTTTAAGAAGACCCACACCGACATTCTCATACCTAGGAGGTGTCTTTGAAAAGAAAGGTATGTTGCTCGTATGGGAGTCAGAATTGAAAAAGGCCAGCTGGTCAATAGTGACCACTTTTCCTTGGTGTGGGAAACGTAACACGCAGAAAAGTGTGGACACAACCGCATGCATGGAATCAATCCAGCTGCGACCAAGCAAGAGGTTATAATTGAGAGGTGCATCAAAGACCTCAACTTCGACATTGACCGTTTTGCCTTCCAATGTAATGGGAAACGAAGGGAGGAAACCGTAGGTATTAAAACCAGAGCCATTAAAGGCCTTAAGGGTGTTGTGTGATTTAGTAAGGGAAGGAGAACCAATGGCTCTCCAACAAGTGATAGACATGACGCATGTCGAGGCTCCCTCATCAATAAACATTCTATAAATATTTTTGGTTTCAACGACAACTTGTATCTGAAACACTAATTGAGGGGGGAGCCTTGGAATGTGATCTTCTAGGTCAAAGATTATTAAGTTTGTATCTGTGGGGTCGATTCCACCAATATCCTTTAATAGATCCCTCCATTGTGTGGGGCAACTTTGGAGGACTTCGAGGGTCGACATCGCAGAGGGTGCTTGAGCAAGATCTTCTACAATGTTGTAGTTTTGAGCAGCACGCGCATGAGGATTAAAGGAAGACTTTCAAACAACTCCCTTGGGAGGAGGGCGAAGAATAGTATTGAGGCTCGATCGTTCGATATGAAGAGGGTCATTGGGAGGTGAAGTCGAGGGAGTCGGTTGTACCAATGGTGGTGGTGCATCATCAACTTTCTCCTTGGAGGGAGAATAATCTTTTACACGAGTGGCAATAGCAATGTCGTTCTTTTTTTTTTTTTGTTAATGTGGTCGAACCTGTTGGCATTGGGATTAACCTGTGGCTTGAGAAACTGTGACTCAGGGGCATCTAATCCATCAAAATCACCCGGGGATCTCACCTAGCCTGAGCCACACCAACCTGAGCCACACCAACCCTTAACATGGTTGGATTTTTTGTCCCCACAGGTTTCGAACCGGTGACTTTTCAACACAGATTGGATTAACAACACACTCCGTCACCGACTGTCCTACACCTCGGGGACATAGAAATGTTGTTCTTATTTGAATCACCCATGCACATTAGGATGTATGAAGTATTAGAAGGAGAAGGTTGGTCATGAATGACCACTTGGGCCTGCTGTTGAGAAGGGAAAGGTTTGGACAAGATGACAGGTGTAGGAGGCTTTGGGGGCCCTTGAAGGAATTTAGTGACTTAAGCTCGTCTCGAACAATATTTCATGTAGTGATCATCACCACATATAATACACGGATATTTTGGTTTACACTTATCCTTCTCATTAGCATGTTGTGTTTTTTTTTTCGGATTGGGGGTTATTTTTATTCTCCTTATCCCTACCCTTTCCTTTTTTGGATTTATTTTTACCGGCGGGGGTGGATTGAACAGATTTCACCTCAAAAATTTTGTCAATGGAAGGAGTGGGAGACGGAGCATTATGTACATTAGAAGAAGAATATTTGGTATTGGTGTGAGAGGCCGACGTAGATTTGGCATTAGCATGGAAAGTGACAATCACACCATCAGTAGCATGAGAGGTTGTTGGGGTTGTCGAGGTAGTTGTGGTAGAAGGATGAGGAGCATCAGGGAGTAAGTCGTATAGGGTACCCGTTTGTGAATAAACGAGATCAAGGTACTGAGCACGACTAATCGTCTGCTCTTCGGTGACAACGCAACCCATGGAAATATCATGGGAGATTTTATTCACGAATGATTTAGTGAACCATTATGCCAATAGTTGATCGGGAAGATTGAGTTTGATCAAAAGTCGTCTTCGTCTCCACTCATGGATGTGATCAGAAATATGAGTGGCCATATTTTTCTTGAAGGAACTTAATATCTCGGTTCCCATTTCATAGTGGATAGGCAGTGGGTAATGGGTGAGAAAAGCCATGGCGAGGGTATTAAAGTCAATGAAGAAGCCTCATGGTAATTCTATATACCACTTTGCAGCTGAACCGGTAAGGGTTCTTTGGAAGACTCTTAACCTAATGGAGTCTTCCATCAAAGAGTTGGATGAACACCAAAGGTGAAAAGTCATTACGTGGTTGTTCGGATCCTCTCCCAGTTTACCATCAAACTTGGGAATGTCTGATGGTAACTTGGTCAGTATGACGGGCCAATGGGGAGAATGAAGGATAGGGTCGTTCAAGATCCTAGATAAATCACGGAGGTCCAAAGTGGAAAGAAAGGGTAATTGTCTATTCACATGAGGGTATTGATGACTTTGGGGAGGAAGTCTCATAGGTATACTAGTAGGATCGTAAGAAGTTTGTATATAATGAAAATATTTGGGTAGATTCAGTTGTTGGGTTGTATACATGTGGCCCATAGGGTTGTACTGATTAGGGATGTTTGAACCCTAGATGGGATTAGGTGGACCTGGGTATGGCTGGCCTGTATGAGGGGGTATGAAAAAGATAGCTTGAGGTTGTTTCCCCTTGTTGATTGAGGATTACCTTGAGTAAGATAGTTCCAATACTGGGTCAAGGCCGTAGGTATGTTCTGTCCAGAGGGTGGGGTAGGTGGGGGTTGTCCTCCAACTGGGGGTTGCATCCCAAATGGGATTTGACCACCATATGGGGGTAAGGTTCCAGTGTGGGTTTGACCGTCGGGTGGGGGTTTTCCTCCAACGGGAATTTGATAAGTAGGTGTTAAATACTGAGTGATGCCACTAAAGCCAGCTCCACCAGGAAAAGGTGGATAGGAGCCTTCGAAGGGGACACGAGGGAGTGTCAAAATAAAACCAGTAACAACATGGTGTTCAGAAGCGGGAAAGACTCTAGAAATTGTTGGACAACTGAGAGGGGGGGTGAATTAGTTGTTACCCTGCTTAAAAAATTATGCTTCTTTTAAATTCTTTACAAGGCACTCAATGATGATCACAATAATGCAGAAAATAAGCAATGGAACATTCAAAATCAATCACATATATGAGATACACAAAGAGAGATATTTCCCGAGGAAACCCATAAAGGGTAAAAACCTTTTCTTCTTTATATGATAAGTATTATTTACATTCTTTACATTATCATACATATGAGAACCAAATCATTGTGAGGCTACAACCTCTGTTTTTGCAAGCTGCAACTTGCTGAGAGCACCAACTCTATGTTTTCTCTAGCACCTACTAGAATGAAGCACCAACTCCCTGGTTTCTCTAGAAGCAACTAGAAGGAAGCACCAACTCCCTGGTTTCTCTAGCACCAACTAGAAGGAAGCTACAACTCCTTGTGTTCAAGAACCCACTTGAACCTATAAGGACAGCAGTCCTCCCTAGCACCTCCCTACCACCCTGGTTTATGAATATGAATTACTAAGACTTATTATAGTGATATAGTGTTCAACAACAACTTACCAGTCTCATCATTGTTCTGCAAGATTTCGCTTCTATGTCTTCCTCACTGTCTTCCTGCACGCTTCCATTGCACTTTTCTGTTCTTCTGTCTCTTGTGCTTTATGCACCATTCCCATTCAATGCACCTTTTGTCTTTTATCCATTTCATCTATTGCACTCCACCTCCTTCTTCACAGATGCATCCCTCACCACAACAACTCCACATATCTTCTTCTTCTACCTATTCTTATGCTCTCTGTGCATCTTGTGCATGCTCTTTGTCCAGTGGTTCTGCATACTCTACATGTCGAGTGCTCTTCCTGTTCATCATGGTAATTCTTTAGCTTCTCTTTTTGTTAATCCCATGTGTCCATCATCACTGGGTGCCATGATCAAATTACTTCACATCACAGGCAGTTGATATTCTTCATCTTCTGTTGCAGTCGACCTCAACCTCTCTGTCGCAGTTAACGGCTCCAACGCTCTTCCAGTTGTCAATAGCCTCCACGAACAGTCTTTTCTCCTGCTAGAATATTCCTTGTGACCCTTCAGTTCCTCTGGAAATCACACTAAAGTATCTTCAAGTCCTCTGGCAGAAACCATTATTGGTTTCTAGAAGTTACACTGAGAAGTGCTACAGTAGCCCTCAGATCTTCTTCAGTTTCATCTGCACCATTGGATTAACTTCTCTAAGTCTTGCATTCATTTCGATATTTCGTTCTTCGGCATTTCGGGATTTGTGTGATCAAGTGTCTCAACACTCTATGTCGCAATCCCTGAAATGGAACTTGGTTGCTCTAGCTCTTTCCTCTATCTCTCATCGATGTGACCAATGGTTGTGACCATAGCCTTATTTAAGAACTGCATTTTGTGATTTCGCGTTTCAGTCTTTCAGCATTTCGGCACTCTTGAGGTGAAGTTTCTTGACTCTCCATGTCACGGTGCCCGAAACTCTGAAATGGAGCTTGTCTGTGACATTTCGTGATTTTGAGTTTCGTGATTTCGGGACACCTCTGATGAAGAGTTTTTACTCTTGACTTCTCCTACTCCCAGTATCCAAAACTCCGGTATGGAGTCTTTATCATTTCTTGACTTCAGGTTTCGCGACTTCGAGACTCCTTATGATGAAGAGTCTTTCTCATTTCCATCTCCTGGTATCTGAAATCTCGGTATCCAATACTTTCGAAATGGAGTTGGATCAACGGTCCACAATTTCCTTGAACCAATGGCTCGGATCATTTCGCCATTTTGCATTTCGCGATTTTGGGACTCCTGTTGATGAGAGTCTCTAACATCTCCATCTCCTGGTAACCGAAATCCCAGTATCCAACACTCCGAGTGATGTGCCTTCTTTCAGGTTTCGAGATTTCGCATTTTGGCACTTCGGGACTCCTGATGATGAGAGTCCATGACATCCCTATCTCCCGATATCTGACACTCCGATAGTCAAAACTTTGAGCGATGCGCCTATTTCATGATTTCGGGGTTTCACATTTCATGACTTCGGGACTCCTGTTGAGGAGAGTCTCTGACATCTCCATCTCCTGGTAGCCGAAATCCCGGTATCCAACACTCCGAGTGATGTGCCTTATTTCGGGTTTCGGGATTTCGCATTTTGGCACTTCAGGACTCTTGATGACGAGAGTCCGTGACATCCCTATCTCCTGGTATCTGAAACTCCGGTAGCTGAAACTTGGAGCGATGTGCCTATTTCGCGATTTCAGGGTTTCAGGGTTTCTCATTTCATGACTTCGAGACTCCTAGATCCAACATCGGTCAGGCCTCGGGCTCAGATCTGACGTTCATCAGGAAATCTTCAATGAGATCCATCGCTGCATACTCTGATCTTGTTGAGATTGCTCTACAGTGTCTTCCCAAAAGACTTCTAGATCCTAGCACATCCTTCCTGTACTCAAGCCATCATCGCTTTTGTACTTGCCATCAATGACAAGCATACACTGCCTATAAAACATGCCAACAATCTCCCCCTTTGGCATTGATGGAAACAAAAGGCACCCGGACCTGTTCTTTTCTCCCCCTTTAACATCAATGTCAAAGAAAACACGCTCCCCCTGAGTTGTTGTAGTATTTTTAGGAGGTATCAGATATGCAATCAATACAAGATTCCCCCTAACAGGATGGACTCTCTTAGGTGTGAAACGGGATGACACCCAACTTTTGTCGGAGATATTCAAAAGGGGTCTTGGCTAGGGGTTTAGTAAAGATGTCTACTATTTTTTCTGTGGTTGGAATGTACTGAACCTGAACAACCTAATTGGTGACCTGCTCTCTTAGAAAATGGTATTTTATGGGTATATGCTTGGTCTTGGAGTGGAATATTGGATTCTTAGACACACTGATGGCACTTGTGTTGTCACAATGAATGGGGACCAGTGCAACGTATTTTACTTCCAAGTCTACAAGTGTCTGAATCATCCATAATACATGAGTGCAATAGGTAGCAGCAACAATATACTCTGCCTCTGTAGTTGATAAAGAAATGGAACCCTGCTTTTTACTAAGCCATGCTACTAATGAGTCACCCAGGAAGAATGCTCCTCCACTGGTGATTTTTCTCTCATCAATACAATTTGCCCAATCTGCATCTGAATAAGAGTTAACTAAAATTCTGATTTCTGGGATACCACAGACCATAAGTCATTGTTTCTTTCAAATACCTAAATATTCTTTTGACAGCTTGCAAATGACTGTGTTTAGGTGCAGACTGAAATCTTCCTACCATTCCTATAGCATGCATTATGTCTGGGCGAGATGTTGTGATGCACATCAGGCTACCTATCATTGATCTATATGAACTTTGATCAACATCAGGTGAGTCATCGTCTTTGCTTAATTTGCATCCAGTAACCATAGGTGTACCAACAGGTTTGGAGTCTTCCATGTGAAATATTTTCAGCATTTCTCTTAGATATTTTTCTTGAGAAATGAACATCCCTTTAGACCTTTGAGTAATTTGCAGACCAAGGAAAAATGTCATTTCTCCTATCATGGACATTTCAAACTCATATTCCATGGCAGAAGCAAACCATTGTACCAATGGATCCTTATTACATCCGAAGATGATGTCATCTACATAGACCAATACAATGAGAAAATTATTATCCTTTGTTTTAATATATAGATTGTTGTCAGTTGTTCCTCTCTTGAACCCTTTGTCTTTGAGATACATATCTAGTCTATGATACCAGGCACGAGGAGCTTGTTTTAATCCATATAAATCTTTATTCATCTTGCATACTAATTCAGGGTTATCAGACATCTCGAAACCCTCTAGTTGTTCCATAT
>SNQJ01S0081937.1:51910-67321 GCA_010110895.2 Picea sitchensis
TGAATGCAAAAAATTTCTTATGAATGATTACTCAACAATAATGAATGGCTTTTCTTTCACAAACCAAAACATGGATGCAAGGAAGAAATCTCGAGTAATCAATGAAAATTGATACACCCAACAAGAAACCAAATCAAACTTTCAATGTAGATAAAAATAAAAATGACAAGAAAGTAGTTCACCAAATGCACATGGACAAAGAACTTTCCAGGCAGCAAGCAATCCAAAAACACAATCAATTCCAAATTTCAATCCAATCAAAGACTTTTTTATCAAACAAGCACTTAGATCTCAGAATCAGAGATTATACCCTTGTCGATAAAAGGTCAAGAAGTAATAACTGGGAAAAAACAATTAAGAAGATTTTCTGATCTCTAAAAACCAATCAACCGCGAGATTTGAAAAAAAGAAATAGTCAAACATTGGCAAAAGAAGTTATTCCCAGGTAAACTAACAAATTTGGGCATCAAAAAGATAAGAATACCTAATCCAAAAAATTTACAAATGATTTTGCAACCTAGTAGTGGAGTGCAGTGCGAAAATTAGGAATTCTCGCAATCTAGACACTGGCAGAGTGTGAGAAGGTCGCACTGGACTGAACATTAGGGTGCGAAAATCAATGGTTTTCGCAGGCTATAGAGAGGTACAGTGCGAGACTGTTTGTAATCAAGGAAAATTTGGAAAAATGACAAATTTTTTGAGTGAACTTCTAGATCTAGAGAGTCTATATGGATCTCCCACAGACTCAGAGACTGGTTGGAAATGAAAAAGAGTAGGCTAAGGGAAAATGGCCAACAAAAAACCACAAAATGAGTCGTATCGCTAGTGGAGTCACCAATTTTGTTATAGGATAAATCGGTATATGCGGACACTAAACGATCTCCCTAGATCCACCTATATCTAGAACAAAAAAGGACAGGACATGACACTTTCCATAAGTTACAATCATTGAATTTGTCATTGAAGAAGGAATAAGTGACATACCTTTAGATATCACTTCTTTATGTCTCTATTTTCCATGCTTTGCTTTGGTAGCCTTGTGATATTAGATATAAGACACAAATCGACCAAGGTGAAAGAAACAATAATGCATTCAATGAAGACCTAAACATGTGATCAAGGAGTCATGTAATAAAATAAAAGTGATTTTATGGGAAAGGGACATGCCACTGTATTATATTAAATGAAAGTAGAAGATACAACCAGATTGCCTTGATGTTGCAATCTTCCTTTCGGTGGTCCTTTGTTCTAACACACACACTTGCTCCAAACTTGCATGAAGAAGGTCCACTATGGATTGATGGACAAATGGAGGCCTCAAGCACCAATTCAAATAGGATTCCTCACACAATTCTGAACCTATTCTTTCATCAATTATCTACTCAATCTTGCTTAACCTCTTCCTTGAGAAACCTTTCATTATATAGGAGAAGNATGCCAACCATGCGAATGCCAACTCATTTTCTAGAAGATCCTCTTCTATAACCTTCGTAACCTCTTCTTCCTTTTAAGCTTTGAAGCAGGTTCGCACCCTGCCTATAGAGCAACTGCGAACCCCTCACAATCCAAGTATAGAATAGCCTGTGAGAATCAGGGTTTTTCTCACCCCACCATATATGCAGCCTATGAACTCATCTTAAAAATATGTTTTGTAGAAGAAGACAACAGTCACTTTTCTCAAACAAAAGGTCCTTATGAGAGCCTGAACACATAACACTAGAGTGACCAAAATAATGTGTAACAAGCATTTCGTTGACTCACGAGTTGGAGAAGTCAAAGGTGAGAGTTGTAAGAACTCGCGATATGTGAAGTTGTGAAATGATCTGGGTCATATGATAACCAAGCATCTGGACCGTTGATCTGATATGAAGTTAGATTCCATGATATTGATCACAGTCGTCGATCAGAGAGAGAGACTTCAACCATTGATCCAATATGAAGTCATTTCAGAGTTTCGCGTATTAGGAGTTTGGAGGCAACTCACAGTAGGAGTTCACAATATGAGAAATCATGAAGAACTCTTTTGCTTGACCCTTGACCATAGCTTGTGGTCACATCAGAGGAAGAGAAGTGAAGGAGCTAGCGTTTCTAGGCTCCATTTCAGAGTTTCGCGTATCGTGAGTTTGGAAGCAACTCACGGCAGGAGTTCGCGATATGCAAAATCAAGAAGCACCCTCGTGCTTGGCCCCTGATCACAACTAGTGGTGACATCAATGGGAGAGAAGGAAAGGAGTTATCGGTGCCATGCTCCATTTCAGAGTTTCATGTATCGTGAGTTTGGAAGAAACTCACAGCAAGAGGTCGCGATATGTGAAATCGTGAAGCACCCTCATGGTTGGCCCCTGATCATAGCTAGTGGTCACATCAGCGGGAGAGAAGAGAAGGAGATAGCAGTGCCAGGCTCCATTTTGGAGTTTCATAAGTCAGGAAAACCAAGGTGACTCATAGTTGATCACCCGAAATGTGAAATTGTGAAATGACTATTGGTTAGGCATACGGTCACCGTCGATGGTCATGTGAAAGGAAGGGGCTTAGCCAGAAAATCTAAATGCCCACTGTGTATTTTTCTCAAGAAAGGAAAAAGTGCCAAAGGGATGAGTGCATGAAGGTTCTCTCAGTAACTGCTAAAGACGAACTGATTGTAACTGTAGAAAACCACTAATGGTTTCAGCCAGAGAATTCGAAGAGGCTGTGAGGTGATTGTCAGGGAAGCTGAAGAGTCTCAAGGTATCTATTAGTGGAATGAAGACTCATCATAGAGATGATTGAAATATGGAAAAGCATTGAAGACGGTAGCTGCCAGAGATGCCAAAGGGTCTCGGAATAACGACCATGGATGAAGAACAGACTGAGTGTAATTGCCAGAGGGGATGAACAGTTAGGTGTTTGATCTCGTAGAGGACTGGGAATGATAAAGATATGCAGAAAAATGAAGAGGAGTGGGCTTGGGGTAGAGAGTGATTGATGCAGGTAAAATTAGGCTATGTACAATAGTTGCATTGTATAGAAGAAGCGTATCACATAGAACAGATATGCATATCTAAGAGAGGAAGAAAAATTCGAGGTGTGCATGCAGAGACAGAGTAGGACGACACTGATGCAAGAAGAGCATAGAAGTGCACCATAACAGTGATGAGACTAGTAATCTTGTTGACAGGCAAAATCGACCATCCGTCAACTGAGAGAGTGGAACTGGTCTGGGGTTGTCTAATAACCCAATCCGTTTGGGATGAACCACCCTAATGGGTTTAGCGGCTCCGTTAGCCGATCTAAGGTCCTAAGAAAACAAAAAAAGAAAACTAATCTAAACTAACTAATCTAACTAAAACTAAATAAAACAAACTAAACTAACTAACAATAAATAAACTAATCTAACTAAAACTAACTATTAAACAAACTAACTAAAACTAATTATTAAAACAAACTAAACTAATCTAACTATTCTATAAATACAATCTACTAACTACTACTATACTAACTCTAACTAATTGACTGTCTAACTACTAATTGAAATATAACTTATTCACAAAATATACAATATCTACAATTCACATATTTAAATAAAACCTGAAAAACTCATTAATATTTTGCCCTAACGACATAAAAAGATATTTTTTGTTGATTTTATGATTTTATGAACAAAGAATAAAACAAAACTAACTGAACTACACAACTAATATATTAAACAAATAAATAACAAACTGACCTAGAAACGCTCCAGATTTGTCATGTGTTTGATGATTTCCTTAGCTGGTTGGAGGGAGGAAACCCACACCGAATAATCCAGAAGCTTCTCGTAAATGATGGTTGCAGTGCTCTTTAAGTTCGTTTACAGAACAAATAAGACATAAAAATAACAACAATCTTATAATTTATAAATCTTAACAATTAGGTAAACCTGTATGTAAAGACTTATACAAAATAATTCAACTGATGAAGAAGAGAAATCTGGCATTCATTAACTGAATCAAATAATTGTTGTATTTTTAATTATTAAAAGAAATCAGACATGGATCATATTAATTAAATCATATCATTCTGCAAAAGACCATGATAGCTAAAGTAGTCACTAATCAAATGCAAATTGATAAGCATAAACATGAAACAAAAGATTGATATTATGAAAAGCGAAAGCTGTAGCAGAACATCAACTTCTGTCTCAGTGTGTATTAGGAATTCATAGCCTGGTTCTCCCACAAAATGAGGATGATCCTTATTACAAAAATAATAAGTATTTATAAGTTTTCCACAGGGTAAAACCTCCCTGTGGAAGTTATCAAACTGTTTACATAAATCTGGGAAGATATCCCAAGTTTAACTAAACTAGGAAACTACAATAAAACTAAACACACAAATATCCCCTAGACTATCCAGCATATCCCATGCAATTCGAATTCACCTGAAAAGGGTCCAAATCAGACAAGTTAGAAGGATCTTTTATTAATAAAATGATAAAAATCTAATTCTATAGACTAGATACAGAATCTTCTGATTCTGTAGCTAGTCTAAATAAGATACAGAATCAGCATTAAAATCAATTGAAAATCTTTTAAAGAATTAAATTAAATTAACATTGAACAGCTATTTGAAAACGAATCATTTAATTTGAAATTATTATACCATTCGAAATCAAACAGGATCAAAATCATTCAACTGAATACAGAGATAGGTGTACTCTGTTTCTTTAGTTACCACAAAGTCGGGTCAACAGAATCATAATCAACATTTTTTAAATTGTTTGATACCAATTTGAAACTGATGTAACCAAAGCAAATTGCAGGCAATCGTTATGCTGTCTCAACAAGAGGAGATACAATCGAATCCAAACAAAATCCTTTTCCAACTGCTATAGCTGTAACGACATAACAAACGATTCATATCATAAGCGAATTAATCTAACATTGGCGCGTAACTGTCCATTAACAGATTTCGTAAGAATTGGTTGATCGTTTGTTATTTCACAGTGGGTAAACGAGATCGATTGTCTTTGATCAAAATCGTTCCAATCAAACAAATTATAACCGGGTTTGACCAATTCGTTTTACAAATTTAAAATCAAACAGAGCATCAATTATAATCCGAATTCAACTCATAGAACAATCTTGTCAACTCAGAATAAGAGCGAATCGAACAGCTAAGGTTTTCACATAGTTGTTATGACTCAAAATCATTCCATGATTCGGGCGCAAATATTATTCACACAGTCTTAAATGAGAGCATTGTTTTCATAAAAAACAGAGTCATTTTTCTCCCAACTTAGAAACGATTAAATATAGAACATTATATGACACAGCATCGTAACAACCAAATTTATTGCAATCGTTTACCAATCACAACATATGAATCATAACGAAATCAAATCCAAGCATAATCGTATTCTAAATTGAGCATGAAAAACTTCTTGTTCGGAGTGGACATAAAACGAATTGAATTGAAAAAAAATCATCAATTTATTAACTCAATCAGGCAAACCAACAAATCAAATCCAAACGAAAACCAATCAAATCCGAAAAATCTATCGGTGTCTAAACTGGAGATGATCAAATCATATATCCAAAACAAAATTTCATTTATTTTTAGCAAAGCGAAATGTACACAGGATTAATACATAGTTACAGAGCCATTTCGAAATATAAACAGAGCTATTTGAATAACAAATTCCAATCACTATATTATTCATGGTCATTCACAGAACTAAAACGATATCAAAATCATACTTGTACAGCGACGAGACGACTTGATCATGCCAATTTGGAGTTGATAACGGCTGTGGCCGATTCAACATTCTTGAAAAGGATGGAGCCTGTTGTCTTCTGCTTTTTATCAGTTGCTTGGAGCTTGTCTTTTTGATTGGTTAACACTCTAATTTGATCCTCCAGTGATTGAATTTTTGATTGGAGTAGGGGGACATCAATGTAGTATCTTTCCAACCATAAATCGCATTGGTCACAGGAAGAATTCGTGGGGTTTGAAAGAGTAGGCGGGGTTTTAGGCATATGGCTGAGGGTTTCGTTAGGCAATTCGATACCATGGTAGCTAGGATTATCTTTTAGGCAAGGGGGAATATTCGACACAAAATCATAAGGTGGTTCGGGGCATAAACCCTGCAAGTAAGGATATTCACTGGCTAAAAAAACGTTCCACGTCAGAGTCAAAATCCTCACTAAGGATTATAGGATTTGACTCAGCAGAGGGTTTAGGTTTGTTCTTGGTCATCCTTGAAATAAGACGAGCGTTCTTTTTACCCTTGGCATTGGCAGTAGGGTTAGCCTTGGGATTTTTTCGCACAGGTCTTTTAATAGTCTCAGCATTCTTAGTTACAGCATCGGGTAAGTCAGCTTTAGGGTCGGCCGAGGGTTTAGGAGGAGGCAGTAGGATATGGAAGGGCACAAGTGGCTCGGCCTTGGTTTAAATTACCACAGGCTTGTCAACCTGGATAGGGTCTGTATCATCGAAACCATTACGAGTGATGAAAGCTCTCCAGCTATCACCGTGCAAACTCAAATGATAAACAACGATAAGTTTAATAATCCCATAGTGGAACAGGCTACTGTCAGCCTTATGCCTTTTAAACCTTTTCGACATTTTATATAGGTTGCGCTGAAAGTAAAAGGGAAAATTCAACGGGTATCCCATAAAATTCATTAACAAACGCACGTGGTAGAGGAAAACGAGTCCATATCGACCTTCACAGATCACGAACTGCATGACTACCATCAAAGTATCGTGCCATTGTGGTTTAAGTGCAGATATGGGCATACCTCTGTCACAAGAGGTGACTTTGCGCGAAAGGAACAACAGTGTCCATGGCACCTCCTTGACCTTACAATTTTTGAACCAACGTTGGCCTGTGGCAGGTAACCCTATAGCAGAACTAATAAAATTCTCATCAATTTCCAATTGGATGTCGCCCACCTTGGCTCTACAGCCATCGAAAGTCATGGAAAACTGTCGTGCTACAGCTAGATTAAAACCCTCGAATCATTGCATGAAGGTGAGCCATCCATTATCCTCCAAGTCTTTGCAAGCATTGTCAAACATTAACAGGGCTTGGTTGTCGTTTGGCTAGATTCGGACGACTGGTGCCATGGAGCTGAGCACATGGTAAGCCAAGGTTTTGGATTGTATCACACACAGGAGCATAGCTACCCGAGCTAACAGAGGTAAGCCGGGAATAAGGGATAGGCATAAATGTTATCATGCGAAGGTGGTGGATTTTATCTCTGCCATGCATAACAATTATTGCCAAAGTACGACCACTGATTTTCATATTTGTTCAACCCACTATAACATAATTCAACACTCAAGTCATTTGCCCAACCAATGAAGTAATGGTAAGTGTATAAACAAACGCATGTAATGAACGTAATGCCATAGTTTTAAACCATCAATATTCAAATTAAAACCAATGTCAAATGTTTAACCATGCACCAATGTATTGTAACAGCTTGTACCAATAGTTTTAACCAACATGCCAATGGGTCTTCATATAATCAACAAGCGAATATTTGTGAAAACATGCACATAGGCATTATATCAAAAGACATATATGAAATATTTAACCATAACACCCATGTATTCAAAGGTCAAGCAGGTCAAATAAAAATCAAATCCAAATGCCAATGTATTACTAACTCAATGAAACCAAATTATGCAATTAATCGAAGCATGAATACCGACCAAAGGATCTTGCCAGCTGTATAATGATAAAAAAGGTAAGCGCAATAGGCATATCGACAAAAGAGGTGATGACAGTTCAGATAATGATTTCAATGTGACTTCGAAAGACTAATTTTTCACGCTTATAGTCGTGAAAACAAAATGAAGGAGAATGTGCAAGTGTCGCAAAAATTGAAAATGTCGTTCATTTGAAAATTGCGACGGAAAATTGATGTTTGCAAAACATAGGTGTAGGCAGCTTATAAGACAAATGGAAAAAAGTGGATTGGTTGCCAACAAATCTATATATATATATATATATACTCTATCATTGTAATAAGTCTGAAGTAATTAAGTTGTTATACTCATGGTGGTTGGGAGGTGCTAGGGAGGATTGGTGTCCTTAGAGTTTCAAGTGGGTGGTTGAACACAAGGAGTTGTAGCTTCCATCTAGTTGCAGCCAGAAATACTAGGGTGACAAGGTGGTGCAAGGGAGAACTATTGTTCCCTATTATACAGGTTGGTGCTTGTGTGACTGGAAGTTGGTTCTTCCATCTAGTTGGTGCTGGAACACTTAGGGAGTTGGTGCTTTCTTCTAGGGGGTGCTAGAGAAACCAGGGAGATGGTGCTTCCTTCTAGTAGGTGCTAGAGAAAACAGAGAGTTTGTGCTCTTAGAAAGTTGCAGCATGCAAAAAAGAGGTTGTATCCTCAAGAGGAGTTGGAGCTCACAAGTATGATAATATAAATAAAATAAAGATTCCTTATCATATCAAGAATAAGAGGTTTTTCCCTTTATGGGTTTGCTTAGGAAATATTTGTCTCTGTATATTTCATGTGTGTGATTTATGTTTAATATTCTATTTCTTACTTCTCTACATAGTTGTGATCATCATTGAGTGTTCTGTGAAGAGTTTAAAATGGGCATAATAGTTTAGGCACAATAACAAGTGATTCACCCCCCCTCTTAGTTGTTCAACAGAATAGTGGTGTTTGTTGGTTTTCTGGAAGTCTCCTTACATGTATGTTGGCTCCTACCTCTCCATTCATAAATTGTAGCTCCACTCCGAATAAAATCATGATGTTAGCTCTTATATTTGCTTACAAACTATGTTTTCTTTCCAAAGTTTATAATGGATGTATGTGGGTATCACGACTGTGCAAATTGCATTTGAATGTAGGTTCCTCCCTATTGGCATCTAAATTTTTCAAGATGATAATAGTGTTCGAAATTCCTTTATGTTTGGATTATGTGATTGTGTTGCACCTAGAATGAATGTTTCGTTGCTATGGTTGTTGGAAAATAATTATGTCAAGTAATTTTCAGTTTCACTCATCTCTGGTGATTAAAATTCAAAGGTTTTTCTCTTATAAAAAAAAGAACAGTTTGTTTTTTTTCTTGCATAACACCATACACTTTACCCAGTCTTTGGAAGACTTGCAGCATCTTCAAATTATCTTTCAATTTTTTGTGGATAGATAGGCGTATTTTCCTTGTAGCCACCATATGAGGTATGTGGAAAGTCTGTTGTGAAAATAAATGGTTAAATGATTTTTTGCAAATCCCTTATGAATGTTTTTCCTTTTCGTGCCCAGACCTTGGTTATTTTATCTGGTGTATGGGAATTAGTAGATTCAAACTCTGGTCTTGATATATGTTATAGTTATTAACCTAGCAGTATGAAAGAGGAGTTATATGCATGAAGTATTGGCTTGTTTCTTATTTTTCCATGGGGGTTTGGTCGATTTTGAAGTTATATCATGTTAAAATAAAACGATGAGCATTAGTTTCATATCAGGTTTCGAACCCAATCTATGTACACAGCAAGTATTGAAGGTTGTGATACAAGCATTGTATAGTGAAAGTTCGATGGCTTTATGTTGTGTTCTGAACCTCCCATGCATGATTGATGTAGTCTAGTTTTAATTGTTTTGGATGACTCTGTTAATAGTCTCTTATAAAAGGCCCACAAGGGTGTAGACTGATTGGAAAGTGTCGTGTAAATGGAAGGAAATATGTAAAAAGAAGGTCTCATGTTCGATTATCACCTCGATTTACCCGTTCCCCGTGATTTTGGGCTATGTGGATGCACCTGGAGGTTATAGAGGTAGCATACGGGAATCAACCTCATGTCATGTGAGTACGAGAACTGGAAGTTGTCGATTCCGCTAGTCACAAAAAAAAATAGTCTCTTATAAAATCTCTACAAATAACAAAAAAGGAAGGGGAAATTGAAGTTGTAAAGTTTCACAGTCCTAAAACTTTCCTAGGGTTTTATATTGGGTACTATAAAAATTGTTGTGTCTTGGATTTGAATTATTAATAGAGAAAAGTTTTGGCAATTTATGGTGATGACGATTTTCAATAGATACTCTTGCATATAATAGAACAGTAATCGTCTTTTTTTTCCTTTCATTATCTCACTTTTTCGCTCATTATATGCCCATCGCCTTCCCAAATACATTTAAAACATTCCATGTTCTATTATTATGAATTTCATTTTTTTAAAAGAGGAAGGATTAATAACAAAAGAAAAGGCTAGCTAATGACAGGTATTGGAATTTTGGATATGGATACATTTTCTATTACTTTTTCATTTGCTTGAATAGTATTCGTTGGTCACTTCCCATCCATGCTACCATTTTTTGCTAATTATAAGCCCCTCATCTTCCAAATATCCCTACCACTCCCTGTTTAAGTGGCAATTGGTTGTTGAGTTTTAAGGTGTTGATGGATGGATTGCATGTGATTTTGTGGTGAATGATAGAACCAACCTTTTGATTTTATTTAGGTAGAGTATTGATGCATGGATTGTTAATAGTTTTTCATAACATGTTTGGAATATTGCTTCAGTATGAGTTTCTTTAGAAAAGGAAGCAATGGAAGAGGTGTTAATAGAGGTGCCAATAGAGGTAGAGAAAATTGGCAAAGAGGCCATAGAAGGCCACAGTTTTTGATACATTTTGATGTTGATCCACAAGAACTGAATCAGCTTTTCCAAGATTGGTTTTTAAATCTAGTTGGCCAAGGAATTTTTCAACCCATACCTGAGAGGCCTCCTTACCAGCCACGTCATAATGTATCTGGTATCCACGTTCCCCCTCATGTGTCTATGCATCAAGAACCACCTGTCAATGATGGTTGGCAAGAGATTATTCATCAGCCTGTAGCTCATCACCATGGTTGGCCTATTGTGTCGTTTCCATTACCCCCTCCTCCACCACCAAAAAATCCAAATGCCCAAGTTGGTCATGTTTTCTCGCCCGTACAGTCTTCTCATGCAATTAAAAGGATAAAAACTTATGTTCCCAACCCGGAGCTAGATAAAGGGAAAGGAGTGGCCACTCCCTCCAAGTCATCCAATGATTCCTCTGAATCTATTTCCTTTCATATTTGTCTCAAATATTATTGTTCACACTTCATCAATGCATTCCACCCACAAGGTTCCATAAATTGAAGGCTATTGCATAGGATAAATCATAAATGGGATTTAAGAGGGCAGCACTAAAAATAGGCAAAATGTCTCTCATAGAAACTATGGTTTTAAATGTTGATTAATGTTATTTTGTATTGAGGACACTCTTTTTATCTTAACAATGTTTTGGACAACATGGATATAATTCCATTTTTGGATATATTCATGTTATATTTTGTTGATATTAAAATATTTGATCATTAATATGAGAATGAGAGTTACAAGGAGGATGTTTGAATCAAATGTTTGGGGTTTTATACTTCATGTTTTGATGATTATTAAAAGAAATTGAAAATGGGAGTCATAAGAGGTTCCACCTATTTAGTTATTATTTAATTAGACCCTTATTTATATACATTATTATTTATTTGTCTCAACTAATTAGTTAAGATAGGTTCATTTTTTTTCTTTTAACCTAGTCTTTTATCCATGTATATACTTATATAATTCCTTGCTTATTTTTATTTTTTTCACAGTTACATATCACATATATAAAATCATCCTTGGTCCCTCATATTTAATACTTGGTGATTAAGTGATTGTTTTTTTTTTAAGGCTATAAACCGCATGTGACATTCCCAACTATCGTTCCTTAGCCCTGCAAGATCTGAAAATGCTTGAATAAATCTTGTGCTTAAGATTTATTCACCGAGAAATAAGTTACTTAAATGTTATACTCAAGTTGTTTGGATGCTCATTTCAAATATGTTATCATTTAACATCACTCATGTTAAGAGGGAACTTAATTCAATATATAATATGCTAGTTGTTTTTGCAGCATCCCCTACCTGGAATATTTTACCTAAAAGACCTGATTGTATGTTTCAATCTCTATATCATCCTCACATCCCTGATAACGTAGAATCATGGCAAGTTTTCCCGAGTGATCAAGGAATTTTCTCTTTTATACAAAATGAACCATTTAAGCCCAAAGAAATCATATCTATTGAAGATGACAAATTCCCTAAAGGCTTGACTCCTCTCGAAAGTTCATTTTAGTCAAGTGATGTAGGAAACAAAGAAACACATAAGGAAGAGGAGTCAAAAAGGAAAGTTGGTGATACCATTTCCTTGAATATTGGGACATTTGAATCTCCAAAGATCATTAAATTAGGTGTCCAATGTTTTGATGAAGAGAAAGAAAAATTCACAGAATTACTCCATGAATTTCAATATGTTTTTGGCTAGTCATATGAGGATCTTCATGGTTTTGATCCTGCGCTCATACAACATGCCATTCCTATCAAGGAAGGAATAAAACCAGTTAGGAAAAAACAAAGACCTATTAACCCTACACTTGAAGCCACCATTAGAAAGGAATTGGAAAAATTGTTGAAAGCTAATATAATCTTTCCAGTTAAGTATTTCAAGTGGGTTTCAAATCTGGTCCCTATTCAAAAAACTATTGGCCAGATCAGATTATGTGTCGATTTTTACGCATTGAACAGAGCAAGTGTCAAAGACCATTTTCCGCTTCCTAATATGGAAATGATTTTACAACAGGTTGCAGGGTCTCAAATGATGTCCTTACTTGACAGTTTTTTTTGGGTATAATCAAATCAAGGTAAAAAGGATTGATAGGTATAAAACCACATTTACCACATGTTGGGGCACATTTGCTTATGAACGAATGCCTTTTGGCTTGTCTAATGTAGGTGCCACTTTTAAAAGAGCTCTGCAAATATCTTTTGACGATCTAATCGGTAAGATTATCCAAGTTTATTTTGATGATTTGACTGTTTATTCAAAGAAACGGTTGGATCATTTTGGTCATATTAGAAAAGTTCTCATGCGCTACAGAAAATTTGGCATTTCTTTAAATCCTTCCAAATCTATTTTCGGTGTCATGAAGGGAAAAATCTTCAGTCATATTGTTTCTGATTTAGGTATAAGCATATATCCCGATAGGATTACTTCCATTCTAAACCTCCCTACTCCCACCTCCAAGAAAGAAGTTCAATCTTTCATGGGCATCATCAATTTTGTCCGTAGGTTTTTCCTGATTTTTTTGTCATGGTTAAACCAATCCATAATATTCTGAAGCAAGACCATTCTCTTTCTTGGACAGATGACGTCGAGAATGCTTTCCTTAGGATTAATAAAGAAATCATCTCTGCACCGGTTCTGGTGAAATTGTGTTTTGAAAAAGACTTTACCATATATACCAATGCCACCAAGGAAGCAATTTATGCTATCCTCTTAGAAATTGATGACAAAAACAATGAAAAACCTATAGCTTACATGAGCCATGGTTTATCAGATGATGAAATAAAATAATCTTATATTGAGAAACATGATTTTTCTCTTGTCAATTCTATAGAAAATTTTCACCATTTTATTTTAGGGAAACATACGTAGGTAAAGTCCCTTTGCCTACTATTAAGTTTTTTCTTTCACAAACTTATCTTTCAAGAAAACTTGCACACTGGCTTTCCAAAATTCAAGAGCATGATTTGATGATCATGACTTTGAAGACAATCAAGGGATGAGACTTAGCCCTTCACTTATCTTAGCACCATGAACCAAGTGAAGAACTTGACGATCAAGATAATCCTCTTTCAGCGCTATTCTATATTGAAGATCAAAATATTTCTATAGCTTAAAATCCTTGGTATAAAAATTTGGTGTATTATTTGCAGTATTAAAAGTGTCCAGATGAGTTGGATCCTCACCAGAGAAGGAGACTCTACCTCGAATATTCCAAGTGTATCATTTTAGGAGACTTTTTTTTATGAGGTCTGTTAACCATTTGTTACTTCGATGTGTAAATGATGAAGAAGTGTGGAAGTTATTATTCGAAATCCATGGATCATCAGCTTCTATCATTCACATCGGTAGCCATTTTTCTTCTAAGGATATTGATTTTAATATCATAAGAAATGGTTACTACTGGCCTTCGATGTTCTACGATTCATATAAATTTGCAAGATCCTATGATAAATGCCAATAATTATCTAGGAAATAATGCCTTTATTCCATGCATTTACA
Organism: Picea sitchensis; assembly: GCA_010110895.2. Classification (NCBI taxonomy): domain Eukaryota; kingdom Viridiplantae; phylum Streptophyta; class Pinopsida; order Pinales; family Pinaceae; genus Picea; species Picea sitchensis. The sequence goes on from SNQJ01S0081937.1 coordinate 66,031, forward strand.
ACATGTCCTCCCGGATTTCCCCTTTTCTAAATGGGCTCTAGATTGTATTAGTCCTATCAATCCTCCATCTTCTGCAAGGAACATCTTTATTTTGACAGCCATTGATTACTTTACTAAGTGGACCCAGGTTGTCCCTCTTAAACACATGCAGGATGAACAGGTAGTTTCTTTCCTAGAATCTAATATCTTCTCCAGATTCAGCATCCCATTAGAGATCATTACAGATAATGGACCAGCCTTCATTTCTGCAAAATCGACTCAATTTTTATTTAATTTAGGGGTCAAACATTTCACTTCATTTGCTTGTTACCCTCAAGGAAATGGGAAAGCAGAGTCCACTAACAAGAATATTTTTAGGATCATAAAGAGAATCATTAAATACAAACCTCGCTAGTGGCACACACTTCTCACTTATGCTCTCTAGGCAGACTATACAACCACAAAAGCAAGTACAGGATTTACTCCTTTTCAACTCATATATGGCCAAGAGGCTATTCTTCCTACTAAGCTAGATATTTCCTCCTTACGGTTGATGTTACAGACTGAAGAATTAAATTATTCTAATGTTCCCTAGGGGATAAATGCATTGTTACCCCTAGAAGAACAAAGAAATTTTTCCTTGGAGAACCTAAAAAGAAGGAAGCAAACAATGAAAAATTATTTTAACAAATGGACAAAGGATGTTGAATTCAATATTGATGACAAAGTCCTACTATGGGAATCAACCCATGTTGAAAGAGGGAGACATTATAAATTCCAAAAATGATGGCTAGGTCCTTTCAAAATTGCTTTTATCCTGGGCACAAACTCGTACCTTCTAAAGAATTTGGAGGAGCAATTGTTCTCTTACAGTTCTAATGATTCTCACTTGAACCATTATGTGGAACCAGCTTGATCATTAACACTTTGTGTAAACATGACTTCTATATATAATCTTTTGTCTTACTATTTTCCTTTTACTTTGGTTTGTTGATTTTTTAATTTATGTTGTTTGTTTCTTGTAATCATCGGAAATAAAGTCTGGATCAATTTTTCCATAACAATGTCATTCTGTAAATATTATTGATCGATGAAGATAAAATACACACAGTTGTCACAATTTCCTCTTTTTAAGACATTGCTAGAATAGCATTTTTCTTTCAACACTGTTGTAGTATAGTTGGTTTTGTCTTCTTCCTTTTTTCTGTTGTCTCTTTCTTCCCTCCATCTGTAACATCCCGCTCTGGCGCACTGAGACCACTTATTATTTGAGGACACTTGCTCGCAAGTGATCTGGACCCTTTTTGACATT